>CM035423.1:38539428-38614428 GCA_020310875.1 Ceratopteris richardii | reverse complement strand
ATATTGACACATCAGCTCTCTAATTTTCTTGTTTATCTTTATTTTAGAGGTAGCTTTTCTTTTCAATGCATACATGTCTCTAAATTACACAACCAAGATCCATTACAAATGATCTCATCAACATACAACATTCACTACAAGATATCAGGCGTACACCAAGGCTTCTACACAGGCAACTGAAGGGGCGTGATTTTTCCCCGACGTCAGTGTAAGGGTCAGTATAGGCGTCCGAACCAAAACGCTGGTATAGTCGTCGGTATATGCATTGGTATGAGCGTCGGTATAAACATCGGTATGAGCATCAATATAAACCTCAATATAAGCATCAGTATGAGTGTCGATATAAGGGATGGTATAAGCCATGATATGCCCTTGGGCAAACAGTTGGTATAAGCATCCGTATGTGCCTTGACATACTGATGCTTATACCATCACCTATAGTGACAACCATATTTGCAAAACATTTTTTGAGCAGAGTGTGTTTCCTCTTGCTACAACAACATTCCCATGTTGTTGTGTAGCAAAAGACAATACACTCTGCCCAAAAAAAAACCCGAGTACATGTGATATGTATGACACGCAATGAAAACATGATTTGATAAAGCAAAACATATTGTCAAACACTAAAGACATGAGCAAAATGAATCATGAACCATGTACAAAGAAATGAGACACATTGACATGATATTTATAAACAACAGCTAAAACACATGTATATGTGTGTATGCCTGTGTATACATGTGTATGTGTATATGTATTATGTGTGTATATTTGTATATGTGTCAATATTTGTATGCATGTGTAAAAACCCTAAAACCCTAATCCTAAAGACCTATACCTAAAGCATGTGTATGTGTGTATGTGTGTGTATATATATATGTGTGTGTATATATATTATGTGTGTATATGTGTATATATGTGTATGCAAATGTAGAAACCCTAAAACCCTAATCATGAAGAACTAGACCTAAAACATGTATATCTATGTATGCATGGGTATATACATCTTTAAGCATATATGTATTATGCGTGTATATGTGTATATATGTGTATGCATGCAGAAAAACCCTAAAACCCTAATCCTAATGGGCTAGACCTAAAACATGTATATGTCTGTATGCATGCGTATATACCTGTGTATGTTTATATGTATTATGTGTATATATGTATATATGTGTGTGCATGTGTAAAAACCCTAAAACCCTAATCCTTTAGACCTAGACCTAAAACATGTGTATGTGTGTATGCTTGTGTATATATATGTGTATGTGTATATGTATTATGTGTGTATATGTGTATATGTGTGTATGCATGTGTAAAAACCCTAAAATCCTAAGACCTAAAACATGTATATGTGTGTATGCATGTGTATATACATGTGTACGTGTATATACATCTATATGTGTATATACATCTATATGTGTATATGCATTATGTGTGTATATGTATTATGTGTGTATATGTGTATATATGTATATGAATGTGTAAAAACCCTAAGGCCCTAATCCTAACAACCTAGACCTAAAACATGTATACTTGTGTATGCATGTGTATGTGTGTGTGTATATGTATTATGTGTGTATATGTGTATACGTAAATATATGTATATGCATGTGTAAAAACTGAAGAAGCCTAATCCTAACAACGTAGACCTAAAACATGTATATTTGTGTATGCATCTGTATGTGTATATGTATTATGTGTGTATATGTGAATATATGTGTATGCATGTGTATAAACCCTAAAACACTAATCCTATGCAAGTGTATATGTATTATGCATGTATATGTGTGTATGTGTGTATGCATGTGTGTATGTATGTAAAAACTCTAAAAACCTAATTCTAAAGACCTATGCCTAAATCATCTATATGTGTATATGTGAGTATTCATCTATATATATATGTGTATGCATATATGTGTGCATATGTGTATATGTGTGTATGCATGTGTCTATGTATGTATGTAAAGAACAAAAACCCTAATCCTTAAAACCTAACCCTAAACATGTATATGTGTGTATGTATGTGTATGCATATATGTATCCAAGTAAAAACCCTCAAACCCTAATCCTTAAGACTTAGACCTAACACATGTATATGTGTGTATGTTGTATGCATGTGTATATATATGTGTATGTGTATATGTATTATGTGTTTAATTGTGTATATGTGTGTATGCATGTATGTATATATGTAAAAGCCAAAAACTGTAATCCTAAAACCCTAACCCTAGAACATGCATATGTGCGTATATATATGTCGCGTGTGTGTATGTGTATGTGTGTATGCATGTATGTCTGTGCATGTGTGTGTGTGTATATATATATATATATATATATATATATATATATATATATATATATATATATATATATATATATATATATATATATATATATATATATATGTGTGTGTGTGTGTGTGTGTGTAAAACCCTAAAACCCTAATCCTAAAGAGCTAGACACAAAACATGCATATGTGTGTATGTGGGCATGCATGTTTATATATATGTGTATGTGTATATGTGTGTATATATGTATATGTGTAATCTACTCAAGCTTTTGAAGTGTTTTAACTTGGAGGAGGTGCGCAATCTTTAGGTGAAACATTCTACAAAGTTTTATCAAGAACTTTACACGAATGGTTACTCAATGAGTGATTAAGGTGCACCAGACTTTTATGAGAAATGACTTTCTTCACAGTTAGCTAATTTCTTGATAGTTTGGTGCTTGTCTTCCAAAATTTTGAGCAACTAGTTTCTCTTATGGTAACCGAAGAAATGAATATAAATGGAGGTTCATCAAAGGGCAAGGATGCCCAAGTGTTTTATGCAAGAAACTCAAGGGGCAAAGCACAAAGAGGCAACCAAAGTAGGGGAAGAGGAAGATTTGGAGGAAGACAAAGCAATCAAGGACATGACCAAGAAGGCTCTTCATATAAAGGAAGAGGAAGGACAAGAGGAAGAGGAGGAAGACATCAACAATCAAGAAGCCAAGATGGTCAAGGATGCTACATATGTGGACGACATGGACATTATGCAAGGGATTGCTATCAAGGGAGCAACCAAAGGAGTTACAACAAAGCCTCAACATACAAAGGGCAAGGTAATTATGCATCCACTAGCTCTGAGAATGAAAATCTCCTTATGATGCATATGTATGGAAGCTCAAACAATGTAGATACTACATGGTATATCGATAGCGGTTGCAACAACCATATGAGTTGCGACCAAACTTAGTTCACTAATCTACATGCTCCAAGTGGTAAAGGGCATGTGGAAACAGGGGATGATACAGCCCATAAGATCACACACATAGGTGATGTGGTTTTGGATGACAAAGAGCAAGGAAGGTGTCTCAAAGATGTGCTTCATGTACCTACAATCACCAAGAACTTGGTATCTGTGGGACAAATGGTGGACAAAGGCTACCAAGTGAGATTCAACAAAGGAGGATGCTTTGTGGAGAACCCAAAACAAGGTTACAAGCTGGTTGCAAGAGGAAAGAAGCAAGGAAGATTGTTTACATTAGAGGTAAAACCAAATCCTTCACATCATGTATACTTTACTTTTGGTAATAAGCAGATTGCAGAGTTGGACTTGTGGCACAAAAGAATTGGCCACATCAACATTCAAAGGATGAAGGAGATGCAACAAAAGAGGCTAGTAGAAGGTCTACCAAGTTTTCAAGGTCAAGGAATGAAGAACTTATGTGAAGCTTGTTAGATGGGTAAGCAATCAAGACTTCCCTTCAAGAAGAGTGGATACATCAGTCAACATCCACTTGAATTGGTTCACACAGATGTATGGGAACCAACCAAGGAGCCATCCCTAGGAGGGAATAGGTATTTTGTGACTTTTATAGATGATTGTACTCGCATGGTTTGGATCTATTTCATAAAGCAAAAATCAGATGTGTTTCAATGCTTTAAAATGTTCAAAGCTATGGTTGAGAAGGAGACAGGTAACTACATAAAGAAGCTAAGGTCCGATGGAGGGGGAGAGTACTTCTCAAATGAATTTTCATATTTTCTTTGGGAGCAAGGCATCAAAAGGCAAGTAACATGCAGGTATACACCTCAACAAAATGGGGTTGCAGAAAGGAAGAACAGGTACATTGCAGAGATAGCTAGGACAATGTTGAATGAAATGAATATGCCCAACCAGTTTTGGAGTGATGTAGCCAATACAGCCATATACCTCATGAATAGGGCTCCAACATCAGGAATACACACCTCAACACCTTATCAAGCTTGGTATGGTAAGAAGCCAAACCTCTCCCACCTCAAAATATTTGGTTGTACATGCTATGTTCATGTTCCTAGTGAGCTAAGGCATAAGTTCCAAGCAAAGTCAGAAAAGTGTGTCTTCATTGGCTATGCAAATGATCAAAAGGGTTTTAGGTGCTTCAATCCAAATACAAAGGAGCTCAAAGTATCAAGAGATGTAGATTTTGATGAGCTACTTCCATGGTACAAGAAGGTAGAGTATTTGCAGGAACATGAAGATGATGGATCTAGGCATGAAGAAGCTCAAAGACAAAAAAGTATTGAGCGAAGTGGTCATCAAAGCTCAAGTTCAGAGGATGAAGATCAGATTTCATCACCTTGGAAAGGGGGAGCAAGAGGAAATTCAGCATCAAGTCATTCAACAAAAGGGAGAGCAAAGCTTGTGGAGCTAGATGATGATGGAGTTGAAGTGAGCGGTGAAGACCATGGAGAATCTTCACATGTACCAAAGCATAAACCATGAAATAGAAGGTTCATACCTCCAAAAGGTGAAGATAGGAAGTCCTTAAGGCCAAAGTATCAAGTAGATAGGCTCACATATGATTCATTTATGGCAACTCATTATATGAATAAAGTTGTAGAAGATCGTGAACCTACATGTTTTGAAGAAGCAAATACGTATAAAGAATGGAAGGAAGCTATGAAGGAAGAGATTGAAGCTCTTGAAGAAAACAAGACTTGGAGTCTTGTGCCCAAGAAGGATGGCTTGAAAGTGATAGGAAGCAAGTGGGTCTACAAGGTAAAGAGGAAAGAAGATGGGACTATCTCTAGGTACAAAGCAAGGCTTGTTGCAAAAGGCTTTGCACAGACATATGGAGTGGATTTTGAAGAAACTTTCAGCCCTGTGGCTAAAATGAGCACCATCAGAACCTTAATAGCTATGGCAGCCACCAAAGGATGGAAATTATACCAATTGGACATCAAGAATGCATTCCTCAATGGAGATTTGGAAGAAGAAGTGTATATGGAGCAACCACAAGGTTTTGTAAGTAGTAAATTTCCTACACATGTTTGCAGGTTGAAAAAGGCTCTTTATGGCCTAAAACAAGCACCAAGGGCCTGGAATCATAGATTAGATGAATATCTTATCAAGTGTGGATACAAACAAAGTGATGCAGATCACTCTCTCTTCATGAAGCAAAGAGGTGAACTAGCTGCCTACATTTGTGTTTATGTCAATGATCTTATTATCACAGGTAATGACATAAAGGGAATTGAAGACATCAAATCCAAGCTAGGTAAAGAATTTAAGATCTCAGATCTTGGGGAATTGAGGTACTTTCTTGGCATTGAAGTTGTTTACAAACAAGATGAAATCATGTTGATGCAAAGGAAGTACATTGTAGATGTACTTCCTAAATGAAGGATTATGCTATGCATATGATGATGATTTGCAGGTCAAGGCATACTCTGGTGCAGATTGGGCCGGATCCAAAGAAGATAGAAGAAGCACTAGTGGTTATCTAGTGATGCTTGGAAGCAAAGTTATATCTTGGATGTCAAAGAAGCAACCGACAGTTGCTTTATCATCTACAGAGGCTGAGTATAGAGCACTTGCACAAGTCACATGTGAACTTATGTGTCTTAAGAAGTTGTTTATGGACTTGAATTTGCAGGTTGATACATATCCTATCTATTGTGATAACTTGAGTAGCATACACCTTGCTTCAAACCCTGTTTTCCATGAAAGAACCAAGCACATTGAAGTGCATTACCACTTCATAAGGGAAAAGGTATTGACAAAGGAGATTTCTGTGATTCATATAGGTACAAAAGACCAAGTTGCTGATATGTTTACAAAGGCATTGGATGGCACAAAGCTCATGAAGTTCAAGCAAGGCATTAGCATGAAGGACCTTGAATGAAGATGAAGATTGAAGATTGAGGGGGAGTGTTAAAAAATCAAGCTTCAAAGTACAAATTCGTGGGCAAACTAATTTGTACAAGTGGACCAATGTATGAAGGCCTCAGGTCACGAGATTTCCCCAAAAGGAATCACTCAACCACTCCCCAAATCATTGCAATCAATTCCTCTAACTTAGAGAGGATCAATTTTAGGAAAAGAGGTTCGTAGATTGTAGGAGTCTACTTGCTCTATTTAAAATAGGCTCGGATCATGACTTTTTGTGTGATCCCGTGTTTTTCTTTGGTGTATTGGAGTGTTATTAGAGTGCTGGAACTCCAGCAAGCAACCCCCTAGCTTAAGCAAGCCCCCTTCTTGCTTCCATCCCAAGTTTGGGTTAGAATATCTCACTATCTATGCTAGCAGTGACTAGTCTCTATATCTCTGAGTTGTATCCATTGGTTCTCCTATTGTAGAAATGCATTTGCTGTGATTTTACTCTTGTTGGATAGCTAATATAGTCCTCTAATTGTGGTTCAAATCTCGGGATCTTTCTCTGCATATTCTTTGAGTTATTGTATTTGGAGTGAAGGTATGTCTCTGCACAGGTCTGTGAGAGTGTTGACAAAGTAGCCTGACTTGCATACATTTCCATTTCATGTGTGAGCATCTTTAGATGAAACTTGTCTTGTTAGAAATCTCTCTAAGTCTACTTTGAGTGGTTAAAATATCTCTGGAAATCTGTGTACCAGCTCTGAGAAATAACCAGAACACTAGAACAGTGTCCAGCTGAGTGTACCTTGGGAGGTCACATTTCACTGCTAGTTGCATGGGGAGTTGTCAAATCTCCCAACAACCAGATGGATCACTATCTATGTGATCAAAGATAAGTCAGAAGTATTCAATACATTCAAACATTATCATGTGTATGTAGAAAGAATTACAGGTCATAAATTGAAGAGACTAAGGTCAGATGGAGGGGGAGATTATTTCTCTAATGAGTTCAGTGATTACTTATGGAATGCAGGTATAAAAAGGGAAATCACTTGCAGGTACTCTCCTCAACAAAATGGTGTAGCAAAGAGAAGAAATAGAACTCTTGTTGAGTTTGCAAGGTCAATGATGAAGGAGAAAAATTGCCCAAATTATTTGTGGGCTGAGGCTGTAAATACAACTACTTATTTGGTCAATAGGCTACCATGTAAAGCTTTGCAGGGTATGACACCATATGAGGCATGGTGGGGTAAGAGACCTACCTTGGATCATTGCAAAATATTTGGATGTTTGGCATATGCATATGTGCCATCACAATTAAGACACAAGTTAGAACCTAAAGCTGAAAAGTATGTATTCATTGGTTATGATGACAAGCAGATGGGTTATAGATTGTGGAGTCCATCTACAAAGCAATTCATTGTGTCCAAGGATGTTACATTTGATGAGCAAGGTACTTGGTATGCACGTACAATCAATATTAATACAGGTGATGAAGAAGTTGTGAGTCAAAAGAAGGGTAAATCAAAGGTTCAGATATTTGATGAAGAGGAGAATAATGAAGTGGAGGTTGAAGTTGAAGAAATGCCAAGATTTGATCCTGAGTGTGAAGAACCAGAAACCTCAAGGAGTGGAGAACTCAGAAGGTCATCAAGACACAAGTGGCAACCTACAAGGTATAGCTATGATACTTCTTTTTTGGCTACCAAAGATTATGCTTACATGATAAAGGCAGATGAAGACCCTTCCACATATGAAGAGGCAAAAGGTACGGAAAATTGGGAGAAAGCTATGCTGGAAGAATATGATGCATTAATGGAGAATCAGACATGGATTTGGTTCCTAAACCAAATAGTCAGAAGATCATTGGATGCAAGTGGGTCTACAAGACAAAGAGATATGCAGATGGAAGTTTGTCTAGGTATATAGCTAGACTTGTTGTGAAAGGGTTTGCTCAAACATATGGTATTGATTATGATGAAACCTATAATCCTGTGGCAAAGATGACAAACATCAGGACACTCATAGCTATTGCTGCATGTAAAGGTTGGAAATTATGTCAATTAGATGTGAAGAATGCTTTTTTAAATGGTTACATTTCAGATGATGTTTTCATGGAGCAACCTCAAGGATTCAGAGACAGAAGGTATCCAGATCATGTATGTAAGCTCAAGAGAGCTTTGTATGGTTTGAAGCAGGCCCCAAGGGCATGGAATTATAGACTTGTGAAGTTCTTGAAAGAACTTGGATTTCAAGTATCTAAGGCAGATAGTAGCTTGCTTGTTAAAGCAAGTGATGATGGGTTCATTTATATGTGCATATATGTTGATGATATAATTCTTACAGGTACATATGAGAAAGGCATTCAAAGCCTAAAGAAGCAAATGGAGAAAGAGTTCAAAATCAGTGACTTGGGAGACTTGTCATATTTCTTGGGCATGGAGATTTCATACACTCAACATGGAGTGTATGTGACTCAAGAAAGGTATTTGAGAAACTTGTTAATCAAGTTTAAAATGAATGATTGCAGGGTAGCACCTACTCCAATGGAGGTAAATCACAAATTGAGTAGATATGGTGGAGAAGAATTCAAGGATATGAAGCTATATCAGAGTTTGGTTGGTAGTCTTATCTATGCTACATTAACTAAGCCTGATTTATCATATGTAGTTGGGGTTCATGCATTGTCCTAGGAAAGAACATTGGATTGCAGGTCAAAGAGTGTTGAGGTACATTAAGGGTACACTCAAAGAGGGTTTGTATTATGGTATTACATCAGATACAAACATCAAAATATATAGTGATGCAGATTGGGCTAGTAATCCTGATGATAGAATATCAACATATGGGTACTTGTGTTATGTGGGAGATAAGTTAATCTCTTGGTGTTCAAAGAAGCAACACACAGTTGCTTTATCATCTACAGAAGCTGAGTACAAAGGTATGGTTGAAGCTGCAAAGGAAGTGATATGACTTAAGACTCTCATGAAGAGTTTTGACACCATACAGAGTACACCTATCATTTGTGGAGATAACATGAGTTCATTGTATTTAGCTGCTAATACTGTGTTTCATGCAAGGACTAAACACATTGAGATTCAGTATCACTTTCTGAGAGAGAAGGTGATGGATAAAGAGATTGAAGTCATACATACTTCAACAAAAGATCAGATAGCTGATATGCTTACCAAAATCTTGGATGGACCAAAGCTAAAAAAATTCAAAGACATGGCAGGCATAAAATTTAAGTTGGAAGGTAAGCCATCTATGGCTAAAAGCATTTGCTTAAACGGGTTCTAGTTTTGGAGAAGCATGTCTTAGAAGTTGCAGGTGTCAAAGTGGACTATATAGAGAGATAGTTTCAGACATAGGTAGATTGTTTGAATCATTTCTCATAATCTACTCAAGCTTTTGAAGTGTTTTAACTTGGAGGAGGTGCGCAATCTTTAGGCAAAACATTCTACAAAGTTTTATAAAAAACTTTACACGAATGATTAGTCAATGAGTGATTAAGGTGCAACAGACTTTTCTGAGAAATGACTTTCTTCACAGTTAGCTGATTTCCTGATAGTTTGGTGCTTGTCTTCCAAAATTAGTTGGAGTTTAAAGTTATTCTTGATATAGAGGTGGTCTAACATCAAGGATAGCTTGTTCTTTTGGAGATTAACACTCTCCATCATCTTGGATAATATGCACAAGACGTCCATAGTAGAATTTTGTATTTGTTAAAAATTTCCTATAGGATCTTATTCAAAAAATGAGTACCTTGATCTATACAAATTTCAAGAGGACAACCAAATCTGCAAATGATGTTGCTGTAAATGAAGTCAGCAACTATTTGTGCAGTGCAAACGGGGGAGGCAATAGCTTCAGCCCACTTTGTTGCATAGTCAGTGGTGATCAACAGATACTTTTCTCTCTTCGGGGTCGATGTAGGGTAGATGGGCCTAATGAAATCTAAGCCTCACTTCTCAAATGGTTGCCATGAAGTGGAGACTACCAAGGGGTTGTGCCTCTGCTTTGTTGGCTTAGGTCCACACCTCTGAGAGATATAACATGCTCTTCCCCATTCCTCTGCATCCCTGAACAGGGTAGCCCACCATAAACCAGTATCAAGGATTCTCTAGCTCATAATATGTCTTGGAAGGTGCCCACTGCCTGATCCTTCATGTGCAATTTTAAGTATATCCCTAACTTACTCTTCTTCCATGCACTTTCTAAATCGGTTATCCTTGCCCTGTCTATATAGTTTTCCCTCAAGAAAGGTAAAAGGTCTACTTTTGATTAGCAAACTCTTTCTTTGGACAGAGCTTGCCTTTTCAAGATACAATCTAGTGTTAAGAAAAGTCTTGATTTCATCATACCAACCTTGTGCTTGTACATTGAACAATTTAGCATCCGAAAAATCATCATTTAAGCCAATCGCTTGATCCATTGTATAGATCCTAGATAGATGGTCCATCATAACATTTTCTCTACCTGGTCTATGGACTACAGAAGAATCAAATTCCTGGAAAAAAAGTAGCCACCCCCATACCCTACTAGTTGCTTGTGGCTTTTAACCATTGCTAGGGCCTCCCTTTCTATGGTGCTATAATTTTTTTCAGCCTTTGTCAAACTTCGACTAGCATATTGAATAGGTATATCAAGGTTGTATTTGTCACTATGTTGAGTCAAAGCTGCAGCCACTGCATATGCACTGGCATCCACATGTACATGAAAAACATTTGTCCAATGTGGTGTGATAAGAATGGGTGCACCCACCAATTTGGATCTTAATATCTGGTAAGCATTTTCTTCTTCTTCCTCCCACTTAAAGGGCACTTCTTTACCTATAAGTCTAACCAGTGGTTTGGCTATCTCTACATACATTTTGATAAATCTTCTATGGCACCTATTATGCCCCAAGAAACTCTGGATCTCTTTAGGCATCTAATAAAAAATAATGAACCACACACTGAGAATGATGTTTAACAAGTGATGACATCATCCCGATTTTCACGGGCAGCTATACTAATGAGACCAATGAGCAGTAAAATGAACATAACTCAAGATTTAAGACTCCAATGATTATGAAAATGTGTATGCTTATACTAGACAGTAGTTTGAATCCAAGAAGCTTTACATCATTGAATTTGGGTAAGTACACACTGAGAAACACCTCTCACAAGATGAGTAAAAATGTCGGGTACCTCACAGAGAAGTGAAAATGAACAGATAGGTTTACTTCAACTAAACATAACTGAAGATTGAAACACCCAAATGCAAAGACAATTGGTGAGCATATAGTAGACTTATAGCGCTAACGTTACCAAGTTAAATAACTGTAAATGATGCATGAAGCTTAGAGAAACCATCTCTGTAATTGGACTAAGAAAACTAAGAGATATGGCAGTGAGTACTACACTTCACAAGAACATGAAAATATGAACTCAAATGATCATGAAAATGAAGGTATATTGATTGTACAATACAATGTACTTATTGATACATATGTGTGCCTTAGAATCACACTTTGATATGACATAAAGCTCAGCTCTTCGAGGTCTTCTCTGAGGTCTCTCTAACCATGACTAAAGCTGCCATCTATTTACAGTTGAGCTTGGGAGGCTAACTTCCCTCAATCACTCTCCAAGCAATTAGTGATGGATTTGATTCTCTATCTACCACAAATCACGAATTCGTGGATCCTCTTTCCCTTTTTGATCAAGTGGACTCATCCACTTAAGATTCTTTCACTTCTACATTAAGTAAAGTTTTCAAAAGTTACAAGAGGTAGTTCACAAGTGAACTTTACATTGTCTTCATTTTAAGGCTTCTTCTTTGAATTTGTGGGACTCAAGCGAATACTTAGGCTTGTCATAGACTTGCTCGAACAGCTCTCCCTCAAGCCAAGTATTCTTCAAGTCTTTAATCTTCCAAGATTACCTGCAAACCTATCATAGCCTTGAATTTGCGCTTTGTACCATCCAATGCTTTGGTTAGAATATATGCACATTGTTGATGAGTGGACACATATGATATTTGAATCTCTTTGCTTAGAACTTTCTCTCGTACATAGTGATAATGAACTTCAATATGTTTAGTCCTTGCATGAAAAATAGGATTAGCAGCCAAATGAATAGAACTCATATTGTCACAAAAAATAGTTGGAGTTCCAAACTCCAATCCAAAATTTGTGAATAATGTCTTCATCCACATAGCTTCCCTGAGTAGCTATGGCAAGACCTCTGTACTCAGCCTCAATGGAAGAAAGAGCAACTGTAGGTTTCTTCTTGGATGACCATGAAATAAGCTTTGAACCTACAAAAGTAAGATATCCTGAAGTGCTCCTTCTATCTTCCTTGGAACCAGCCCAATCTGCATCAGAAAATAGCTTCAAACCTAAATCAGATACATAAGGATAATAAAGTCCTTCATTTATGGTTCCTTTGAGATACTTGAGAATCCTTTTGGTAGCATCCATGTCTGGTTTCCTTGGTGTGTGCATAAATTGACTTAGCACACTCACATTGTAACATATATCTACTCTTGTCAATGTGGCATAGTTGAGACTACCCACAAGACTTTGATATGATGTGATGTCCTATATGAGTTCACCTTCATTTGAGCTCAATTTGTGATTGACTTCCATTGGAATACCTGCAATCTTACAATCTTGCATCTTGAATTTTGACAACATGTCCTTAATGTACTTTCTTTGAGTGAGAAACAAACCATGATCTTTGTAGACAACTTCCAAACCTAGGAAGTAGGTAAGTGAACCCAAATCACTTATCTTGAACTCTTCTCTCATCTGATCTTTGATCTTCTTCATACCATCTGCATCATTTCCTGTCAATATAATATCATCTACATATACACATAGGTAGATGATCTCAGAATTACTCTTTTTGATAAAGAGTGAAGAATCTGCCTTGCTTGGTTGAAAGCCTTTGTCCTGCAAGAATGAAACAAGCCTGAAATTCCAAGCTCTTGGGGCTTGCTTGAGACCATACAATGCTTTGTTAAGTTTAGACACATAATCAGGATAAACTTGATTCTCAAAACCAGGTGGTTGTGCCATATATACCTCTTCTGTTATCCAACCATTCAAGAATGCATTCTTTACATCTAGTTGAAGTATCTTCCAATTCTTGGAAGAGGCAATACTAAGCAAAACCCCAATAGTAGGCCTCTTTGCCACAGGAGAGAAGGTCTCCTCATAATCAATTCCCTGCGTTTGTGCAAAGCCTTTTGCTACAAGCCTTGCATTATACCTCTTAATGGAACCATCCGAATTCTTCTTGAGTTTATAGACCCATCTTGAGCCTATTACCTTCATGGATGAAGTCTTGGGCACCAAATCCCAAGTGTTGTTTTCCTCAAGTGCTTCAATCTCTTCCTTCATTGCATGCTTCCATTCTGATTTTGCTTTGGCTTCTTCAAAGGATGATGGCTCCTCTTGATTTATGTCCTGTGCTATGTAAATATAATGTTTAGTTGCTAATGAGGTGTCAAACCCATACCTTTCTGGTTTTTTTCTTTCCCTTATAGATCTTCTTAAGCCATGTTGTGATGATTCTGCCTCATGTCCAAGTTCCTGCAATTTTGCTTTACCTTTAGACTTCCGTGCTTTGATTTTTTCCATCTGAGTTTCTTCATCATCTTCTGGAGTATCTTGTTCTTCAATCTTTGGTTGATGCTCTTTGCGAAGCTTTGGGAAATCTTCTTCACGGTCATATGGCAATTCGACCTTCCTGCATGAATCTTCATACCATGAATTGTTCTCATAAAAAACTATATCTCTGCTTACCAAGAATCCTTTGTTGGTAGGGTTATATAACTTGTAACCCTTTTGATTGTTGTTATATCCAATAAATACACACCTTTCTGCCTTTGGATTCATCGTGCCTCTAACCTGTGAAGGAACATGAGCAAAAGCAATACATCCAAAAATTTTACAATGATTTAAGCTAGGTCTTCTTTCATTCCAAGCCTCATATGGAGTCATCCCATCAAGGGATTTTGAAGGAAACCTGTTAATCAAGTAAGTGGCTGTAGATACAACCTTTGCCCATAGATAATTAGGCAAATGCTTTTCATTTAACATGGACCTTGCAGCTTCAACAATTGTCCTATTCATCCTTTCTGCCACTCCATTTTGCTTAGGAGTGTACCTTGTAGTTACCTCTCTTTTGATTCCTCTTTCTTGAAGAAAAGAATCAAACTCATGGGAGAAGTATTCTCCCCCTCCATCTGACCTTAGCCTTTTTAGTGATTTACCTGTTTGATTCTCCACAAGAGCCAAATATCTTTTGAAACATGAAAAAACTTCGTCTTTGTGTTTCATAAAGAATAGGATAGTCCATCTGCTGCAATCACCAATAAAGGAGACATAATACCTTGATCCATATATTGAAGCTTCCTTGCTAGGTCCCCATACATCTGTATGAACCAACTCCAAGAGATCTCGATGCATATAACCTTTCTTCATGAATGGTAACATCTGAGACTTTCCAAATTGACATGCACTACACTTATAAATCATATGTTGTTTTGACAAGTTAGGGAGTCCAAGTAAACTTTGGTCCCTGCAAATTTGCTTTAATGACCTTTCACCAATGTGTGCTAACCTTTTGTGCCATACTTCCAATTTTGTGAGTGTCTGACTACCATAATTAAAGAGAGCAATGTTTCTAGTGTCTTATAATTAAAATGTGAACAATCTACATTGTGAAGAGAGATGGTGGATGCAATCCAAAGATGAGTAGGTGCCGCTACAACCAGCTTCACACCAGCCAACTGAGACTTCAGAGTTGATTAGTAGACCCTTTGAGCTTCCTAAATCCACCAAAATATCAGCCAAGTACTTTGGAACATGTATCCCAAAAGTTTAAGTCAAGACAGGCTAGTTGCGAAATGACTAGCTCCCAAAACTTGCTATTTTTTGACATACACCTGCTGGAAAAAATGAACAGTGCTCTCAACCTGGAAGGAATTAGAAAAATTCCTTTTGGGCATAGCAAATAGACTTAGCAAGCTTCCTATTCCAAGTTAAAACACTTCAAATGATGGACTGAGCACTGAGAACAAGTTTCATCAAGTTCTGGAACATTCCCACAATTCTCGGGGCTCTGCAGAGATAGACCAGTAAGCAGTAAAATGCAGATATCTCCAAAAGTATAAATCCAACGACCTTGAAAATTTATAGGTAGAAACTAGACAGGGAGAGCTATCCAGCGCACTTTACAACACTGAAAAAGGTTCAGTAAAACGCGAGATATGACCTTCTGAAGTTACTGCTCTGAGTGAGTATAGCAGAGAACAAAACAGAGAGGTAGATGATAATAAATGTATAGATTCACATATGATTACAACCACATTGGCAATGAATCTTTGCACAATGGGAGTAGAATGATAGAGCTATGGAGTAAGCTCTTCAATCTCTACAAAATGACATGAAGTGGTCACGTACAAGGCTTGCTAATCGCCTCTTCCTTCTTGCTCCTTTTATAGCTATTCTTGGAGGGAGTTTTGAATTCGAATTCGAATGGCTCCACCTAAAAGTTAGGAGAGATTCCCTCAGCTCAAAAATTTGTGATTTTGGTAGTTGGAGCCACGAATTTGCTTTTACATCATGGATGAGGTAAGCCATCCTTTTACTTTTTTCTTTTTCCATTTACAAGAGATAAAATGTACTCTTTTACAAGAGGTGTTCACATGACTACTCATGTGACTTACAAATGAGGATAATATCAAGCATATCAAGCATGTAGGCTTGGGCAAAATGCACCAACAGCTCCCCCTCAAGCCTAACATGCTTGGCCTCCAAATAAGTCTTCAATTGTCCTTGATTTCCTGCAAACCAATCATCAACTTGAATCTACTTAATTTTGTACCATCAAGAGCTTTCGTCAACATGTCTGCACATTGCATATCTGTAGAGACGTAGGATAGTTGAATATCCTTGCTCATTAGCTTCTCCCTTACATAATGGTAGTGGACTTCAATATGCTTGGTTCTAGCATGGTATACCGGATTAGCTGCTAGATGTAGTGAGCTTGTGTTGTCACCAAAAATGTGAGGTGTTGAAGAATGAAGTCCAAGATCTGTGTACAAAGATTTTAACCACATGATTTCTTGAGTTGCATTAGCCAAACCTCTATATTCAGCTTCAGTAGAAGATAATGCCACGGTTGGTTGCTTCTTCGATGACCAAGAAATGATTTTTGAACCTGCAAATGATATATACCCTGATGTGCTTCTTCTATCATCTTTAGATCCGGCCCAATCTGCATCTGAGTAGACCTTTAGCTCAATATCTGAAGTAAATGAATAAAACAAACCTTCATTCATGGTCCCCTTTAGATACTTGAGGACTCGCTTGGCCGCTTCCATATGTGGTCTTCTCGGCTTATGCATAAACTGACTCAATATGCTAACACTATAGCATATATCCACCCTTGTGAGTGTTGCATAGTTCAAACTTCCAACCAAGCTTTGATAGCTTGTGATGTCTTCAATTGGCTCTCCTTCATAAGCACTAAGCTTATGATTTTGCTCCATAGGTGTACCTGCACACTTTGTATTTTCCATCTTGAACTTGACGAGCATGTCATGGACATACTTCCTTTGTGTGATGTATATACCTGAATCTGTGTAGATCAACTCCAATCCAAGAAAATAAGTGAGTGGTCCGAGGTCACTTATTTTGAACTCCTCCTTCATTTGACTCTTTACGTGTTTGATTCCTTCAAGATCATTGCCTGTGATAATAATATCATCAACATACACACATAAATAGATCACTTCAGATCCATTCCTCTTTATGAACAAAGAGGTATCCGCCTTGCTAGCTTTGAATCCTTGGTCCTGCAAATAAGTAACCAATCTGAAATTCCAAGCTCTTGGAGCTTGCTTCAATCCATACAAAGCTTTCTTTAGTTTGCATACATAGTTAGGATGATGTGCATCCTCATATCCAGGAGGTTGTGCCATATACACTTCCTCAGAAATCCATCCATTCAAGAAAGCATTCTTTACATCAAGTTGATAAAGATTCCAATTTCTAGATGCAGCAAGACTTATGAGAACCCTAATTGTAGGCATTTTTGCAACAGGAGAGAAAGTCTCCTCATAATCAATACCATGGGTTTGAGCAAACCCTTTAGCAACTAACCTTGCTTTGTGTCTATTTATACTTCCATCTGGATTCTTCTTGATTTTGTATATCCATCGAGATCCGATTATCTTCATAGATGGCTTGTTAGGTACAAGCTCCCAAGTGTCATTCTCCTTCAAGGCTTCCATTTCTTCATCCATTGCATCTCTCCAAGCTTTCTTGCTTTGTGCTTCTTCAAATGTGGTAGGTTCTTCATTGGTTGAATCCTTTGCAATGTAGATTGAGTGCTTGGTGACCAAAGAAGTATCATAACCAAACCTCTCTGGTTTCTTCTTCTCCCTCGAAGACCTTCTAAGTGGTTGATGTGAGCTCTCGGGTCCATATGTAGCATCCTGCATCTTTGCTTTACCTTTGTTCTTCCATAGCTTTAGTCTTTCCAAGTCTTCTAGGTCAATCTCCGAATCACTTTCTTCAATCTGCTTTGACTCCTTCGGTTGAAGTGAGGGAAAGTCTTCATCCAAGTCATACGGCAGCTTCACTTTCCTGTCATCATCAAACCATGATTTGTTTTCATCAAAAATTACATCTCTACTCACAGAAAATCCTTTATTGGTTGGATTGTACAATCTATATCCTTTTTGGTTTTGATCATAACCAATGAATACACACTTCTCTGCCTTGGGATCCAATTTCCCTCTTACTTGAGAAGGAATGTGAGCATAGGCTAAGCATCCAAAGATTTTACAATGCTCTAGACTAGGTCTTCTTCCATTCCACACTTCATATGGAGTGGTTCCATCTAGTGACTTAGATGGAAGTCTATTTATGAGATGTGTGGCTGTCGACACAGCCTCTGCCCATAGGTAGTTCGGCAATCCCTTTTCATTGAGCATGGACCTTGCAGCTTCGACAATAGCTCTGTTCCTCCTCTCTGCTACGCCATTGAGTTCGGGTGTATACCTTGTAGTGACTTCCCTTTTAATGCCTCTTTCATGCAAGAAGGCATCAAATTCAAAAGAGAAGTATTCTCCTCCACCATCTGATCTGAGTCGTTTCAAAGTCCTACCTGTTTGGTTTTCAACAAGAGCAATATACTTCTTAAAGCAATTAAACACTTCATCCTTGTGCTTCATGAAAAACAGAATGGTCCACCTGCTACAATCATCTATGAAAGACACATAATATCTTGAGCCTGATATAGATGGCTCCTTACTTGGACCCCACACATCCGTGTGCACTAGATCCAAAGGATTTTGATACATATATCCTTTCTTATTGAAAGGTTGTCTATGAGCCTTGCCGAGTTGACAAGCTTCACACTTATAAATCATGTGTTGCCTTGTGATATTAGGCAAACCAAGTACACTTTGGTCCCTGCAAATCTGTTTGAGTGTCCTCTCACCAATGTGAGCAAGCCTTTTGTGCCATATCTCCAACTCTGTTAGAGTTTGAGATCCATAGCTAAACAAAGCTATGTTCTTTGTATCTTCCACTTCAAAAGTGAAAAGCCTTCCTGTCTTTTCTCCTTTGGCAATCCTTCGAAAGCCTTGCCTTGGGTCTTCAACATATGCTCCAAATCGATTGAATCTAACCTGCAATCCTTTTTCAACAATCTGTCCAACACTTATTAAATTTTTGGTAATTGTAGGGACATACAAGACTTTGCTTAAGAGGTTCATATTCCCATCTGATGTCTTCACATTACCTATCTTCTCCACTGAGTGCTTTGTGTCATCTCCTGTCTGCACTTCATGCTTGTTATGAGGATCTTCCAAATCAGAAAGTAAAGCCACATTTCCTGCTACATGGTTTGAGCATCCCGAATCAATGTAAAATATGTGATCAGCATCCTTACCCTTCTTCGCTGATAGATTCATAATCAATAATGAATCTTCTTGACTTTGGTCCTCTGCATAGTTATTGTAATCTCTTCTTCCTCTATGGCCACTTTGATAGTTGTTGTTGTTGTTGTAATTGTTGTTGTAGTAGTTGTTGTTGTTGTAGCCTCCATTGTACCTACCTCTATTTGATCCATAGCCACCTCTATTGAATCCTCTTCCTCTTGAGTTCCTTGGATTCCTGAAACATTCTTCAGTAGTATGGTTAGATAAGCCACATATGTTGCAAGGTTGAGATGATTGGAATCTCCCCCTGCCTTGCTTTCCACTTCTGCCTCTTCCTCTAGCTCTTCCTCTACCTGCAAAGTTTGCTTGGAAAGAGCTTCCTTCATCTTCATTCTTCCTATTCTTTGACTTGTCCTTGACCTTAGCTTTATCAGAATATAAGGCAGAAGTTTGATTACCTCTTGAGGACTCACCACCTTTGCTAATCTTTGCTTCATGAGTGAAGAGTTGGCCCATGAGTGTGTTGAGGTCGGGTACATGCATATCCATGTATAAATCCATGGCTGTTGTGAATGACTCCCACTTGTCGTCTGCTTTGATTCCATTCATGATTTGTCTTATGATTTGCTCCTCTTCAATTACCTCTCCAATGCTTCCAAGTTGGTCCGAAATCTCCTTCATCTTTGTGACATAATCAGTCACATTTTGCTTCGGGCTTTTCTTCATTGTTGTGAACTCCATCCACAATTGGTTCTTCCTTGCTCGAGTGTTGGAAGAGAAGAAAGAAGCAAGTGCATTCCAGGTTTCTCTTGATGTCTTGCATCCCTTGACATGAGGTAAAAGAAAATCAGAGATTGAGTTTAGAATATAGGACCTTGCAAGTGCATCCTTCGAACACCAATTCGAAAGTCCTTCCACTTCTTCATGTGATGGTTGCCCTTTGTTCCTCATGGTTGGCATTGCTTCATCTCTGGATATGAATCCATATAGATTCCTCCCTTGAAGGTAAGCCTCCATCCTTAGAGACCATGCCGGGTAGTTGTTTCGATCCAATTTGTCAATTGTTGATGGAAATCCATCTCCCATGTTGCTTGACTATGCTCTGATACCACTGTGAAGAGAGATGGTGGATGCAATCCAAAGATGAGTAGGTGCCGCTACAACCAGCTTCACACCAGCCAACTGAGACTTCAGAGTTGATTAGTAGACCCTTTGAGCTTCCTAAATCCACCAAAATATCAGCCAAGTACTTTGGAACATGTATCCCAAAAGTTTAAGTCAAGACAGGCTAGTTGCGAAATGACTAGCTCCCAAAACTTGCTATTTTTGGACATACACCTGCTGGAAAAAATGAACAGTGCTCTCAACCTGGAAGGAATTAGAAAGATTCCTTTTGGGCATAGCAAATAGACTTAGCAAGCTTCCTATTCCAAGTTAAAACACTTCAAATGATGGACTGAGCACTGAGAACAAGTTTCATCAAGTTCTGGAACATTCCCACAATTCTCGGGGCTCTGCAGAGATAGACCAGTAAGCAGTAAAATGCAGATATCTCCAAAAGTATAAATCCAATGACCTTGAAAATTTATAGGTAGAAACTAGACAGGGAGAGCTATCCAACGCACTTTAAAACACTGAAAAAGGTTCAGTAAAACTCGAGATATGACCTTCTGAAGTTACTGCTCTGAGTGAGTATAGCAGAGAACAAAACAGAGAGGTAGATGATAATAAATGTATAGATTCACATATGATTACAACCACATTGGCAATGAATCTTTGCACAATGGGAGTAGAATGATAGAGCTATGGAGTAAGCTCTTCAATCTCTACAAAATGACATGAAGTGGTCACGTACAAGGCTTGCTAATCGCCTCTTCCTTCTTGCTCCTTTTATAGCTATTCTTGGAGGGAGTTTTGAATTCGAATTCGAATGGCTCCACCTAAAAGTGATCCCCAAAGTTAGGAGAGATTCCCTCAGCTCAAAAATTCGTGATTTTGGTAGTTGGAGCCACGAATTTGCTTTTACATCATGGATGAGGTAAGCCATCCTTTTACTTTTTTCTTTTTCCATTTACAAGAGATAAAATGTACTCTTTTACAAGAGGTGTTCACATGACTACTCATGTGACTTACAAATGAGGATAATATCAAGCATATCAAGCATGTAGGCTTGGGCAAAATGCACCAACATACATGTCTTTTCACCTTTTGCAATTCTTCTAAATCATTGGCTTGGATCTTCAACAAATGCTCTTGATTTTGTGAACCTGACTTGCAACCCTTTCTTTACTATCTGCCCAACACTTATCAAATTCTTTGTAATGGTAGGGACATAGAGTACCGTACTGAGTAGGTTGATGTTTCCATCAGGTGCTTTGACATTTCCTATTTTCTCCACAAGATGTCTTGTATCATCTCCCATTTGTACCTCATGCTTATTCCTTGGATCTTCTAAATGTTGAATGATTGTAGTTGTTGTAGTTGCCATGATAATTGTTGAACCTTCCTCTTGAGTAGCCATAACTTCCTCTATTGTATCCTCTGCCTCTCTTGATTCCTGGAATTCCTAAAGCAATTTTCAGTTGTATGATTAGTTAATCCACAAATAGAACATGAGTTGGAGTCTTGGGGTCTCCCCCTGGCTTGTCTACCTCCTCTTCCTCTACCTCTGCCATGTCTTCCTCTACTTGCATAATTAACTTGATATGTACCTGCTTCATCATCCACTTTCTTTGCCTTTCCTTTGTTATCTGTGGACTTGTTTTTATCAGTGTATAAATCTGAAAATTGATTACCTTTAGAGCTTTCTCCATTTTTGATAAGCTTTGCCTCTTGAATGAGTAATTGTCCAATGAGTGTATTGAAATCAGGTACATGCATGTCCTTGTACAAATCCATAGCTGTGGTGAATGCTTCCCACTTGTCATCTGCTTTCAATCCATTGATGACATGCCTTACAATTTGCTCTTCATCTATTACCTCTCTTATGCTTCCCAACTGATCTGCTATGTCCTTGAGCTTTGTGACAAAATCAGTCACATTTTGTCTGGAAGCCTTCTTGAGAGTTGTGAAATCCAGCCATAGTTGATGCTTCCTAGCTTTAGTACTCGAAGATAAGAAAGCTTCAAGTGCATCCCACACTTCGTGAGATGTCTTACAACTTCTAATGTGAGGCAACAAAATATGTGAGATAGAGTTGAGGAGATAAGACCTTGCAAGTGCATCCTTGCAGCACCATGTGCTCAATCTTTCTTGCTCTTCTTGTGTTGGTTGACTTTTATTCTTGAAACTTGGCATAACTTCATCTCCAGCCACATAACCATATAAACTTCTACCTTGGAGATGAGCTTCCATTCTTAATGACCAAGCTGAGTAGTTACCTTTGTCCAATTTGTCAATTGATGAAGGAAATCCATCTGCCATCCTTGCTCTGATACCACTGTAGAGATGGATAGGTATGTGCTTGAAGATGAAGAGGTGTTGCAAAATCCTTGATCTACACCAGCCAATTGGACTCCAAGAGTATGTGGTGGGCCATTTTATCTTGCCAATGGATGTATGAGACACCCTATGTACCTTGGAAGATCACTCTCAAAAAGATAGATCAAAACAAATAAGTTGGAGTTAGCTGAGAGGTGAAGAACTTGCTATTTTGGTTCATACACCTATCCAGTGTTTTGCATAATTCTCTGAGCATAGCACTAATTAGCTTAATTCCTTTTGGAGAACTCTAGTTAACTTAAAGAGCTAACTTTCAATAGTAATCACATAAAAAATAGTGAACCACACACTGAGAATGATGTTTAACAAGTGATGACATCATCTTGATTTTCACGGGCTGCCATAATAATGAGACCAGTGAGCTGACAAATGAATAGAATTCAAGATTTAAGAATTCAATGATTATGAAAATTATTATGGTTATACTAGACAGAATGCTGAATCCAAGTAGAGTTAAATCATTGAATTTAGGTAAGTACACACTGAGAAACAACTCTGACAAGATGAGTAAAAAAGTCCGCTACTTGATAGAGAAGTGAAAATCAATAGATAGGGTTTACTTCAACTAAACATAACTGAAGATTGAAACACCCAAATGAAATGAACATTGGTGAGCATATATTAGACTTATAGAGCTAACGTTATCAAGTTAAATCACTGAAAAGGATGCACCAAGCTCAGAGAAACCATCTCTGTAATCTGACTCAGAAAATTAAGAGATATGGTAGTGAGTAGTACACTTCACAAGAACATGGAAATATGAACTCAAATGATCATGAAAATGAAAGTATATTGATTGTACAATACAATGGACTTACTGATACATATGTGTGTCTTAGAATCACACCTTCATATGGCATAAAGCTCAGCTCTTTGAGGTCTTGTCTGAGGTCTCTCTAACCATGACTAAAGCTACCATCTATTTATAGTTGAGCTTGGGAGGCTAACTTCCCTGAATCACTCTCCAAACAATTAGTGATTGATTTGATTCTCTATCTACCACAAATCACTAGAATAAGAGGATAATGGACTTCTTGAAGAGATGTTGTTTCTCTCCAAGTGGTACAAATCCATCCTTGTATATGAAGAAGAGAAATGACAAGACATGTTTGATATGCATATATGTAGATGATCTTCTTGTGACGGGAGATGATGATGCAGGGATAAGGACCATCAAAGAGAAGCTTTGAAAAGAGTTCAAAATCTCCAATTTAGGTGTGCTAAAGTAATTTCTTGGCATTGAGATTATCTATGGAAAAGAAGGTATCTCTCTCAAAAGAAGTATCTTCTAGATGTTGATGTTTAGGTTTTCCATGGTAGATTGCAAACCAATAGCTCATCCTATGGATTCAAATCTCAAGTTAAGCAAGGAAGATGGTAAGAAGCTAGAAAACCTTACACTATATAGGAGTATTGCAGGATAATTGATCTATGCTACACTCACAAGGTTTGACATGTGCTACATAGTTGGAGTTATATCTCAATTCATGCATGAAGCCACATGTACACATCTCAATCATGCAAAGAGAGTGTTAAGGTATGTGAAAAGTATAGTTAATTATGGGTTTCTATGCCGGTATGATGAAGAACTTCAAGTAAGAGCATGGAGTAATGCATATTGGGCAGGGAGTGTTGATGATAGAAGGTCAACTTCTAGCTATGTTTTCATGCCAGGTAGAAACGAAATTTCATGGATGAGCAAAAAGTAACCCACAATTTCATTGAGTTCAATAGAGGATGAATATAGAAGCCCTCACTACATGTGAAGCAATGTGGCTTAAGAAATTCCATCCAACTTTGACAAATTCTAGTTTATGGAGATAACATGTCAAACCTACATCTTGCTAACAATCCCACATATCATGCAATGAGCAAGGACATTGAAGTGCATTACCATTATTTAAGGTAAAGGTTACAAGAGGGGATGTTATTGTTCATTTTGTAGGTACAAAGAACCAAGTTGCAAATATCTTCACCAAAAGCTTGGATGTGACCAAGTTAACAAAGCTTTCAAAAGCTATGAGCTTACTTGATATGGACATTACCACCTTAAGCTTTAGGGGGAGTGTTGAAAATGTGAACTATGCAAGCTTTAGGTGGAAAAAGAGGTCAAAAGACCTTAATTTGGACAAAAGTCACGACTTAGATCACTTAGCGAGGTTTTAAGGTCAGTGAGGGCTTTCCACATGTGTTAAAAGGTTAGGAGAGGCATCCAAAAGCTATACAAGGAGGTGGACAATCATCAAATGCATGGAAGTCTTGTAGGTCATTGAAGATTAAGAGACATATACTCAAGGAGCCTTAAGGAGAGAATCATCCAAGTTTCAAGGAGTTGAAGCATAGCTGTCCAATCTAGAAAAATGTAGAGGAGGGCACTATGTGCATAGAGGAGGAGTAAGGAGGAGCTATCAAGCCCACACCCCCTCTAGTCTCTTGTAGGTGTAGACATAGTCTACTTGTAAGATTTGTAACTTTGTGCATATCCAATTCAAGAGATTTAAAGTGCACTTAGTAGTTTATGTATATGTTTTACTTTCCCTAGGAGCAGTTTGTGAAATTAACTTTATGTAAAAAGAAATTAGTGTATCTAAGTAACCCTAATTTTTGCATATCCTACATCTCTGCATAGTCTCTTTTGTACAACATTGTTGAATAACCTAAACACATCCACTTGAGGTATTCTGTAGCTTGTTGGAAAGCCTATGGACCGTACCATTTTTTTTTTTAAGTTTAAGAGATTTGGGTCAATGTAAGGTAGGAGAATCATATTTTTGTTGCACGGTAGTAGAAAAGGTGTATGAAGGGACCTAGGTATTGGGTTCATTTCACTTTTAATGTGCAGATCTAAGTGATTTAATTCCATGAAACAGGACCCAAAGTAGTTCGAGAAGCTAAAAAATTATGAACTTGAGAAATAGAAACATAAAGAATGAATGTATATAAGTTAATTTGATGTTATAGAGATATGCTTAACTTGATTATATGTCGTTATTCAAGATTGTAATGAAAAATCATTCATAGATATAGAACTTTGTGTAGCTATGAGTAGAATGAGGCCATGCAATTTTTAAAAATCTTCTCTAATAGTAAACACATGTTTGTGTAGAAGGAATTGAGTAGATTCTCATTGTGTGAAGAAAATAATGTGATTTCATAATTGTACGAATGACACTTACAAGTGATGAGGTTTTTGGCACAAATTTCCCTGAACTTCTAAGAGTGAGATCTCAAAGTATAGTATAAATTTTTTGATGACCCAAAGTTCATTTGAAAGCTTAACTACAATTGACCAAAAGTTCTTCGCAAAATAGGATGTGTGCTTAGAGAAATAAGATTAATAGTGAAGGCATGTGAACTCCATGAAGGTAAATTTTAGACTTCATAAATAGTGTAAGACTTGAAGATATTTCAATGTATTTGCAAGAAATTACTTAGAGGAATTAGATCTAGAAGAAAAGGTGCACCTAGAGGAAGAGTAAATCTTCACATTTATTATGAAAAAATCTTAAAGCTTTTGAAGTTTGAAGATTTGCTGAGCTAGTGATGATTTTAGAGGAGTTCCAAGATCACATTAGCATGGTTCTTGTAATTTCAATACATCAACAAGTGGTCTCAGAGAAGAAAGGTCCTAAAAAGTAGAAGAAGGTGTAGTTACAAGAGATCTTGGAAAAGTTTCATTGGAAAGTTGGAAGCTGAAGTATTTAACAAAAAAAGGCATTAGAGGACTACTTAGAGATCATCCTCAAGAGTAAAAAACTACAAAATCTAATAATATTTAAACCTTAAATACACATGCCACAATAGAAGCAAGAAGATCATGCCAAATCATATCTGCATTGGCATATCGGATAGAGGTAATTATCGTGCTTGGATAATGAGCATGGAAGCCTTACTTATGACTACAAATCCCATGATATATGTAACATGTTAAGCAGAGAATCCTAAATTTGAAGATGATTTTCAACCAGAGAAAGAATAGCTAGAGGTTTTAAAGCTATGACAAAAGAAAGATGCCAGTGCAAGAGCCTATACATATAACACTACCATAGATCATTTGTTACCACACATAAAAGGCTTGAAAATAGCTAAAGATATATGGAATGTAGCAGAAGATAATTTCCAAAATACTAATAAAGCTACGAAAGCTAGTTTGTGGTCAAAATTCACATTCATTAAGAAATAATCAAACTCAAAGCATTAGTGATTATGCCACTAAGATGAAAGACCTGGCACATAGCCTTGAATCTATAGATGAAGACATTTAAGATCATACGTTGATTGCACAATTGCTTGCAAGGTTGAGAGGAGATGAAAGGTGAAAACCTTTTATATTATCAATTGAACTCTCATTAAATCATTTTGTACAAGATCTAAATCAATTGCTTAGATTGATGCTCACATTTGAGAAAACTTGAAGTTAGATAGAGATAAAGGACAAAGCTCTACTATTTATGCAAAGAATAAGAAGGAAGGAGATAAAGGTAAAGCAAATGATGAAGAAGAATTGAATTCCCTAACTAATTATGTAAAAGGAAGATGTAATGGTGGAGGAAAAGAGGAAGAGGTAATCAGAATAATAACAAGAAGACATGTTGGATTTGTAAGTTGAGCGATCATTTGCCTTATGATTGTTAGCACAATCAACAAGGTTCAAATCAGAATCAAAGTAACAATGGCAAAGGTAGAGATGGAAGATATCAAAATCATTTTCAAAGATGAAGGCAAAATCAAAGAGGTGGATATGGTAGAGGTGGAGCAAGAAATTGGGGACATAACCAAACCTATAATACAACCTACTAGAATTATGAAAATGACACACAAAATGAGAATCATACAACATTGATGATGAATTCAATAAGTACATTAGATAAAGAAGATTTCAAGGTATTCTATATTGACTCTGGTTGTTCTAACCATTTTTAAGGAAACATAGAACTAATTTTAGATCTAGAAGAAGGCATTACTAGTCATATAATTCAAATAGCTGATAACACAAAACACAATGCACATTTAATTGGAAAATTGAAATGTAGGAGTGGAGAAGATTCACTAACCAATGTTTTATATGCTCCCACTATACCTAAGAATCTGATAAGTGTGGGACAAATAGTTGAAAAAGGTTTTCAAGTTAGGTTTACAAATGGAGTATTTGTGGAAGATCCAAAAAATGAATACAATCATGCTGGTGAATCCATCTATAACAGGGTTATCAAATGCGGAGAACCAGCATATGTTCTACAAATGTGAAGCATGCCAGATGGGAAAAGCACATATATTACCATTTTAGAAGAAAGGATTCAAGCATGATGGATTACTAGAGATCATCCATACAGATGTATGGGGACTAACAAAAGAAGGATCAATCAATGGCTCTAGGTATTATGTTCTCTTTATTGATGATCATACAAGATCGATAGCCTTTATGTTTTCAAGGAAAGATCAGAAGCATTTGGATCGTTCAAGCATTTTCATGCATATGCGAAAAGAGTAATAGGTCAAAAGCTCAATAGACTAAGGTGTGATGGAGGGGTAGAATACTTATCTTAGGAACTCAATGATTATCTTTGGAATGCAGGTACTAAGAGGGAAATAAATTGTTGGAACACGCTTCAATAAAATAGGGTGGGAAAAAGGAGAAATAAAACTTTTGCTGAATTGCTAGGGCTATGTTAAAGGAAAGAATTTGTCGGAATTATCTATGGGTTGAGGCTATGAATAGAGCTACATACCTTTTGAATATGTAACCATGTATAGCTCTTAATAGAATCACCCTTTATGAAGTTTGGTGGGGTAAGAAACCAACACTAGATCATTGTAAAGTGTTTGGATCAATCACCTATGCTTATGTACCATCACAACTCAGACATAAGCTTGCACCAAAGGCTGAAAAATATGTATTCATTGGCTATGATGGAAATTATATGGGCTATAGGGTTTTGAATCCTCTAACCAAACAATTTCATGTTTCTAGAGATGTGACATTCGATGAACACAAAAGTTGGTATGGAAAACAAAGTCACAAGATTCAAGCATTTGAAGAAGAGTTAAAAAGAAATGAGAAAGGTAAGAAGAAATGATGAAAATTATATGGGCTATAGGGTTTTGAATCCTCGAACCAAACAATTTCATGTTTCTAGAGATGTGACATTCGATGAACACAAAAGTTGGTATGGAAAACAAAGTCAGAAGATTCAAGCAAATATGTAGGTGAATGGAGATGAAGATTACATGAAAGCAAGTACATCCAGAATTGAATCATCAAGAAGAAATAAAGATGCATCTAGATTTGATGAAGAAGTGTATTCAGATACACATAAAGATGTTAGACAATTCCGTAGTTGAGGAAGGAGGAGCAGGCATAGGTGGAGGCACTACATAGGATGTGCCGATGATGGCAACATCATTGGAATGTTGGGGGGAGTAATCAAGGGAGGTAGGTGGTGTGTCTGTAGAAGATGGACTCGAAGAGGAGGTAGTGGCTGGGGAAAGTATAGGAGTGGAGGGGATAGTGGGAGCAACAAGATGAGGATGAGCAGGAGAAGAGGGGGGAGCATCAAAGAGTAACACCATTGTGGTCTCCTAGCTTGAGCCATGGGTAGCAAGGAGGCGATTCGGAAGATCATGAATAAGGGCACATACAATGTCCCGAATGTGAGAAGGGGGAAATTGTGGGGAAGGAGCAGCCAACACCTTTGGGGGTGAATTGGTAGGTTGAGCAGAGACTTCCATAATTTCCCTGACTGCACCTTTTGCAAAAAATGTGCCAACTGCTTCAGTAACAGTCACGGTTGTGGAAACATCTTTAGTAGTGAGAAAAATTCCAATATCAATAGGAGTGAATGAGGAGCTGGAAGCTGGAGTGGACACCGCATCGACTCCACGGGGCTTCTTAGGAAAGCATAGGAGAACTTCATCATCCTCCTCGTTCTCCTCCATATGTGAAGAAATTGCTACTGCAAGAAGGGGAGGGACAAGGATGGCAGACATAGTGAAAGGTGCATCTCGAAGAAGGAGAAACAAAATGTGAGGAAGGTGACATGGAGGGTGGAGAAAAGTCAAAACAAATAAGTTGGAGTTAGCTGAGAGGTGAAGAACTTGCTATTTTGGTTCATACACCTATCCAGTGTTTTGCATAATTCTCTGAGCATAGCACTAATTAGCTTAATTCCTTTTGGAGAACTCTAGTTAACTTAAAGAGCTAACTTTCAATAGTAATCACATAAAAAATAGTGAACCACACACTGAGAATGATGTTTAACAAGTGATGACATCATCTTGATTTTCACGGGCTGCCATAATAATGAGACCAGTGAGCTGACAAATGAATAGAATTCAAGATTTAAGAATTCAATGATTATGAAAATTATTATGGTTATACTAGACAGAATGCTGAATCCAAGTAGAGTTAAATCATTGAATTTAGGTAAGTACACACTGAGAAACAAAAAGTCCGGTACTTGATAGAGAAGTGAAAATCAATAGATAGGGTTTACTTCAACTAAACATAACTGAAGATTGAAACACCCAAATGAAATGAACATTGGTGAGCATATATTAGACTTATAGAGCTAACGTTATCAAGTTAAATCACTGAAAAGGATGCACCAAGCTCAGAGAAACCATCTCTGTAATCTGACTCAGAAAATTAAGAGATATGGTAGTGAGTAGTACACTTCACAAGAACATGGAAATATGAACTCAAATGATCATGAAAATGAAAGTATATTGATTGTACAATACAATGGACTTACTGATACATATGTGTGTCTTAGAATCACACCTTCATATGGCATAAAGCTCAGCTCTTTGAGGTCTTGTCTGAGGTCTCTCTAACCATGACTAAAGCTACCATCTATTTATAGTTGAGCTTGGGAGGCTAACTTCCCTGAATCACTCTCCAAACAATTAGTGATTGATTTGATTCTCTATCTACCACAAATCACTAGAATAAGAGGATAATGGACTTCTTGAAGAGATGTTGTTTCTCTCCAAGTGGTACAAATCCATCCTTGTATATGAAGAAGAGAAATGACAAGACATGTTTGATATGCATATATGTAGATGATCTTCTTGTGACGGGAGATGATGATGCAGGGATAAGGACCATCAAAGAGAAGCTTTGAAAAGAGTTCAAAATCTCCAATTTAGGTGTGCTAAAGTAATTTCTTGGCATTGAGATTATCTATGGAAAAGAAGGTATCTCTCTCAAAAGAAGTATCTTCTAGATGTTGATGTTTAGGTTTTTCATGGTAGATTGCAAACCAATAGCTCATCCTATGGATTCAAATCTCAAGTTAAGCAAGGAAGATGGTAAGAAGCTAGAAAACCTTACACTATATAGGAGTATTGCAGGATAATTGATCTATGCTACACTCACAAGGTTTGACATGTGCTACATAGTTGGAGTTATATCTCAATTCATGCATGAAGCCACATGTACACATCTCAATCATGCAAAGAGAGTGTTAAGGTATGTGAAAAGTATAGTTAATTATGGGTTTCTATGCCGGTATGATGAAGAACTTCAAGTAAGAGCATGGAGTAATGCATATTGGGCAGGGAGTGTTGATGATAGAAGGTCAACTTCTAGCTATGTTTTCATGCCAGGTAGAAACGAAATTTCATGGATGAGCAAAAAGTAACCCACAATTTCATTGAGTTCAATAGAGGATGAATATAGAAGCCCTCACTACATGTGAAGCAATGTGGCTTAAGAAATTCCATCCAACTTTGACAAATTCTAGTTTATGGAGATAACATGTCAAACCTACATCTTGCTAACAATCCCACATATCATGCAATGAGCAAGGACATTGAAGTGCATTACCATTATTTAAGGTAAAGGTTACAAGAGGGGATGTTATTGTTCATTTTGTAGGTACAAAGAACCAAGTTGCAAATATCTTCACCAAAAGCTTGGATGTGACCAAGTTAACAAAGCTTTCAAAAGCTATGAGCTTACTTGATATGGACATTACCACCTTAAGCTTTAGGGGGAGTGTTGAAAATGTGAACTATGCAAGCTTTAGGTGGAAAAAGAGGTCAAAAGACCTTAATTTGGACAAAAGTCACGACTTAGATCACTTAGCGAGGTTTTAAGGTCAGTGAGGGCTTTCCACATGTGTTAAAAGGTTAGGAGAGGCATCCAAAAGCTATACAAGGAGGTGGACAATCATCAAATGCATGGAAGTCTTGTAGGTCATTGAAGATTAAGAGACATATACTCAAGGAGCCTTAAGGAGAGAATCATCCAAGTTTCAAGGAGTTGAAGCATAGCTGTCCAATCTAGAAAAATGTAGAGGAGGGCACTATGTGCATAGAGGAGGAGTAAGGAGGAGCTATCAAGCCCACACCCCCTCTAGTCTCTTGTAGGTGTAGACATAGTCTACTTGTAAGATTTGTAACTTTGTGCATATCCAATTCAAGAGATTTAAAGTGCACTTAGTAGTTTATGTATATGTTTTACTTTCCCTAGGAGCAGTTTGTGAAATTAACTTTATGTAAAAAGAAATTAGTGTATCTAAGTAACCCTAATTTTTGCATATCCTACATCTCTGCATAGTCTCTTTTGTACAACATTGTTGAATAACCTAAACACATCCACTTGAGGTATTCTGTAGCTTGTTGGAAAGCCTATGGACCGTACCATTTTTTTTTTTAAGTTTAAGAGATTTGGGTCAATGTAAGGTAGGAGAATCATATTTTTGTTGCACGGTAGTAGAAAAGGTGTATGAAGGGACCTAGGTATTGGGTTCATTTCACTTTTAATGTGCAGATCTAAGTGATTTAATTCCATGAAACAGGACCCAAAGTAGTTCGAGAAGCTAAAAAATTATGAACTTGAGAAATAGAAACATAAAGAATGAATGTATATAAGTTAATTTGATGTTATAGAGATATGCTTAACTTGATTATAGGTCGTTATTCAAGATTGTAATGAAAAATCATTCATAGATATAGAACTTTGTGTAGCTATGAGTAGAATGAGGCCATGCAATTTTTAAAAATCTTCTCTAATAGTAAACACATGTTTGTGTAGAAGGAATTGAGTAGATTCTCATTGTGTGAAGAAAATAATGTGATTTCATAATTGTACGAATGACACTTACAAGTGATGAGGTTTTTGGCATAAATTTCCCTGAACTTCTAAGAGTGAGATCTCAAAGTATAGTATAAATTTTTTGATGACCCAAAGTTCATTTGAAAGCTTAACTACAATTGACCAAAAGTTCTTCGCAAAATAGGATGTGTGCTTAGAGAAATAAGATTAATAGTGAAGGCATGTGAACTCCATGAAGGTAAATTTTAGACTTCATAAATAGTGTAAGACTTGAAGATATTTCAATGTATTTGCAAGAAATTACTTAGAGGAATTAGATCTAGAAGAAAAGGTGCACCTAGAGGAAGAGTAAATCTTCACATTTATTATGAAAAAATCTTAAAGCTTTTGAAGTTTGAAGATTTGCTGAGCTAGTGATGATTTTAGAGGAGTTCCAAGATCACATTAGCATGGTTCTTGTAATTTCAATACATCAACAAGTGGTCTCAGAGAAGAAAGGTCCTAAAAAGTAGAAGAAGGTGTAGTTACAAGAGATCTTGGAAAAGTTTCATTGGAAAGTTGGAAGCTGAAGTATTTAACAAAAAAAGGCATTAGAGGACTACTTAGAGATCATCCTCAAGAGTAAAAAACTACAAAATCTAATAATATTTAAACCTTAAATACACATGCCACAATAGAAGCAAGAAGATCATGCCAAATCATATCTGCATTGGCATATCGGATAGAGGTAATTATCGTGCTTGGATAATGAGCATGGAAGCCTTACTTATGACTACAAATCCCATGATATATGTAACATGTTAAGCAGAGAATCCTAAATTTGAAGATGATTTTCAACCAGAGAAAGAATAGCTAGAGGTTTTAAAGCTATGACAAAAGAAAGATGCCAGTGCAAGAGCCTATACATATAACACTACCATAGATCATTTGTTACCACACATAAAAGGCTTGAAAATAGCTAAAGATATATGGAATGTAGCAGAAGATAATTTCCAAAATACTAATAAAGCTACGAAAGCTAGTTTGTGGTCAAAATTCACATTCATTAAGAAATAATCAAACTCAAAGCATTAGTGATTATGCCACTAAGATGAAAGACCTGGCACATAGCCTTGAATCTATAGATGAAGACATTTAAGATCATACGTTGATTGCACAATTGCTTGCAAGGTTGAGAGGAGATGAAAGGTGAAAACCTTTTATATTATCAATTGAACTCTCATTAAATCATTTTGTACAAGATCTAAATCAATTGCTTAGATTGATGCTCACATTTGAGAAAACTTGAAGTTAGATAGAGATAAAGGACAAAGCTCTACTATTTATGCAAAGAATAAGAAGGAAGGAGATAAAGGTAAAGCAAATGATGAAGAAGAATTGAATTCCCTAACTAATTATGTAAAAGGAAGATGTAATGGTGGAGGAAAAGAGGAAGAGGTAATCAGAATAATAACAAGAAGACATGTTGGATTTGTAAGTTGAGCGATCATTTGCCTTATGATTGTTAGCACAATCAACAAGGTTCAAATCAGAATCAAAGTAACAATGGCAAAGGTAGAGATGGAAGATATCAAAATCATTTTCAAAGATGAAGGCAAAATCAAAGAGGTGGATATGGTAGAGGTGGAGCAAGAAATTGGGGACATAACCAAACCTATAATACAACCTACTAGAATTATGAAAATGACACACAAAATGAGAATCATACAACATTGATGATGAATTCAATAAGTACATTAGATAAAGAAGATTTCAAGGTATTCTATATTGACTCTGGATGTTCTAACCATTTTTAAGGAAACATAGAACTAATTTTAGATCTAGAAGAAGGCATTACTAGTCATATAATTCAAATAGCTGATAACACAAAACACAATGCACATTTAATTGGAAAATTGAAATGTAGGAGTGGAGAAGATTCACTAACCAATGTTTTATATGCTCCCACTATACCTAAGAATCTGATAAGTGTGGGACAAATAGTTGAAAAAGGTTTTCAAGTTAGGTTTACAAATGGAGTATTTGTGGAAGATCCAAAAAATGAATACAATCATGCTGGTGAATCCATCTATAACAGGGTTATCAAATGCGGAGAACCAGCATATGTTCTACAAATGTGAAGCATGCCAGATGGGAAAAGCACATATATTACCATTTTAGAAGAAAGGATTCAAGCATGATGGATTACTAGAGATCATCCATACAGATGTATGGGGACTAACAAAAGAAGGATCAATCAATGGCTCTAGGTATTATGTTCTCTTTATTGATGATCATACAAGATCGATAGCCTTTATGTTTTCAAGGAAAGATCAGAAGCATTTGGATCGTTCAAGCATTTTCATGCATATGCGAAAAGAGTAATAGGTCAAAAGCTCAATAGACTAAGGTGTGATGGAGGGGTAGAATACTTATCTTAGGAACTCAATGATTATCTTTGGAATGCAGGTACTAAGAGGGAAATAAATTGTTGGAACACGCTTCAATAAAATAGGGTGGGAAAAAGGAGAAATAAAACTTTTGCTGAATTGCTAGGGCTATGTTAAAGGAAAGAATTTGTCGGAATTATCTATGGGTTGAGGCGATGAATAGAGCTACATACCTTTTGAATATGTAACCATGTATAGCTCTTAATAGAATCACCCTTTATGAAGTTTGGTTGGGTAAGAAACCAACACTAGATCATTGTAAAGTGTTTGGATCAATCACCTATGCTTATGTACCATCACAACTCAGACATAAGCTTGCACCAAAGGCTGAAAAATATGTATTCATTGGCTGTGATGAAAATTATATGGGCTATAGGGTTTTGAATCCTCTAACCAAACAATTTCATGTTTCTAGAGATGTGACATTCGATGAACACAAAAGTTGGTATGGAAAACAAAGTCACAAGATTCAAGCATTTGAAGAAGAGTTAAGAAGAAATGAGAAAGGTAAGAAGAAATGATGAAAATTATATGGGCTATAGGGTTTTGAATCCTCGAACCAAACAATTTCATGTTTCTAGAGATGTGACATTCGATGAACACAAAAGTTGGTATGGAAAACAAAGTCAGAAGATTCAAGCAAATATGTAGGTGAATGGAGATGAAGATTACATGAAAGCAAGTACATCCAGAATTGAATCATCAAGAAGAAATAAAGATGCATCTAGATTTGATGAAGAAGTGTATTCAGATACACATAAAGATGTTAGACAATTCCGTAGTTGAGGAAGGAGGAGCAGGCATAGGTGGAGGCACTACATAGGATGTGCCGATGATGGCAACATCATTGGAATGTTGGGGGGAGTAATCAAGGGAGGTAGGTGGTGTGTCTGTAGAAGATGGACTCGAAGAGGAGGTAGTGGCTGGGGAAAGTATAGGAGTGGAGGGGATAGTGGGAGCAACAAGATGAGGATGAGCAGGAGAAGAGGGGGGAGCATCAAAGAGTAACACCATTGTGGTCTCCTAGCTTGAGCCATGGGTAGCAAGGAGGCGATTCGGAAGATCATGAATAAGGGCACATACAATGTCCCGAATGTGAGAAGGGGGAAATTGTGGGGAAGGAGCAGCCAACACCTTTGGGGGTGAATTGGTAGGTTGAGCAGAGACTTCCATAATTTCCCTGACTGCACCTTTTGCAAAAAATGTGCCAACTGCTTCAGTAACAGTCACGGTTGTGGAAACATCTTTAGTAGTGAGAAAAATTCCAATATCAATAGGAGTGAATGAGGAGCTGGAAGTTGGAGTGGACACCGCATCGACTCCACGGGGCTTCTTAGGAAAGCATAGGAGAACTTCATCATCCTCCTCGTTCTCCTCCATATGTGAAGAAATTGCTACTGCAAGAAGGGGAGGGACAAGGATGGCAGACATAGTGAAAGGTGCATCTCGAAGAAGGAGAAACAAAATGTGAGGAAGGTGACATGGAGGGTGGAGAAAAGTCAAATAGCTTAGATCCGCTCATGGATGGGGGAGAACCTCTCCAATGGGAGTTTCCAACCGAAATGTGGCTAGAACCATATGTGTTGAAGTCAGGTATGGGCCGAACCACTAAAGCTTGAACTTCCTAGTAGCTCTATCTGATTTAAAATTATACAACAAGACAAACTGTCCGATCGCAAAAATAGGAGTGCACAAGAAGCGATCATGAGCCCTAGCCTACCACAACTAGACTTCTTGCAGTAGTAAAAAACTTTCAAATTGTTGGTCACCCAAGGAACACAAGTCATGGAGGCGAGTATAAAAAGATTCAACTGGCGGTAGTTTCTTTTTAGTGGTAACACATAAACTAGGCACAACCTATTCCATTGGAGCAATAGCTTCAAGTCCATAGGCTAACTTAAATGGTGTGTATCCGGTAGACACTTTATAAGTTGTCTTATAAGCCCAAAGAATAGACGGGAGCAGCAGATCCCACAGCTCGAACATTCTAGGATACATTTTTTAAGCATTGTGAGTAGAGTTTTATTGGTGCTTTTGGCCAATCCATTGGCACACAAATAATAGGGAGTACTAAATTAAGATCAATATTGAAAGTCTGAGTTAAAACCTACATAGGGGTATTGGCAAAGTGTGTTCCTTGATCAAAAACAATTTCCAAAGGTAACTTGAACCATGAAAAATATCTCGAGTAAGATGTTTAGGGATGATGTGAGCCATAGGTGAGCAAAAAGTCCAACTCTGAGCCCACCGAGTGGCATAATTGGTACATGTTAATATGCATCTATTATTAGTTGAAATGGCTAGTGGAGTAATAGTCCCCAGAAAGTCAAGCCTCCACTTCTAGAAAGGTTCCAAGGGCAAAACAGGTTGAAGAGGGAAATGGTGATGATGCAAAGGCAAGTCAGTGCATTGACAAGCATCACATTGCTTCATATAAGGATGAGTATCATGTTGCATTGTGCACTACCACAAGCCACTCTGCAGAACCTTCCGATAGTCAGGTCTACAAAGAAATGACCTCTTGAGGGGATAGAATGAGCCACAGAAACCATTGAGGGGACTTCATAAGTAGGGATACAGCAGAGCCAACAGTCAAAAGGGTGGGCATAATAAATCTTGCCAATGATAATACGGAAGCATCTGCTATAGATAGCTAACTTTTGGCAAGCCATGTTGGAGATCGAATTCGGTGGACACCTAGTAGTAAGAAAGATCATCGATGTATCATGATAGGAATCAACAAATGGTAAAGGGACATTCAACAAGCTTGGTGTGGTAGTCGTATAGATGGTTGGAGAAGAATCATCAACCCTTATCGAAGCTTCACCGGAATCTAATGTAGGCAAAAAGTTTGCAAGGGCATGTGAAGAACCCGGACAGTGTACAACATCATAATTGAATTCTTGAAAGAGTAAAACCTAGCAGGCGAGGGAGGAAGAAAAAAATATTGAGTTTGATTGGGAAGATGATAAAGGCGTGTGACTAGAGGGAAATTAAGTTCTAATACTGCACTTTCTACCACTTCAAAACTTGGCTCATATATTCCATTTTTAGGCATTGAAGCTATTAAATTAATTTTTACTTAAATTTACGCAATACTTCTCATTGGATCCCAAAAGGAACAGAAGGAGAAAACACAACCGCCATAGTTGAATGTGTGTGAGTTTGTTAATCACGATTGTTGCTACCAAGATAATATGTAGAGAACAACAAAATGTTTCTATCTCACTTATATTGAACTAAAGTTCGTTTCCTGACGTTCGGTCCTTAAAAGTTGAGATGAAATCTACTTTTACTTTATAGCATCATAGTAAGTTAATAAGACCAAGCATCAATCAAATAAAACAAGTAATGGCAAGATAAGCCAATGTCCGCAGTTTCCAAAGCTATGTCTCAGTCCCGGTCAAGCAAATAGTTTAGGAAGCCATAAGAATGTTCAAAATGATTAACTCCTTTGGTCACACAAACATCCGAACACAAATATTTGTTTCTTTCTTTCTTCTCTCAACGTTCTGTAGCTACAATTTATGTGGTCGGTGATGGAAAGAAATACTTATACCAGTTCGCACTATTTGATAGTAAATGAGCATTAATTTATAGCTTTAGAGGGACAACCAATCGCATTCCATTTAGACCTGTGGATGCGCATCCTGTCATGTCTCTCATTCTCGCAATGGTCTGTAGATGCATCCACACTGTGGTTGCTTATGTTCGAGAGAGAAGACCATCATTCCGAAACATTTGCTAATTGATAAATTGATTCGAGTGTCCCTTCCACTTTGTTTCTGTTTGTTTGTTTGTTTTGGTGTTAACAAACCTGTTTTTAGACATATGCGTATCCAAGATATTACACACATCATTACTCATTTAATGATTTGCGCAATAAAAAGGAAATTATTTTATATCCATATGCAAGCAATTATGTATTTAAGACACATAATTTGACACATGATTCTAGGATATGCAAATATGTATTCAATCACATGTAGTGCTCATTGAATGTATTCATGTGCATATAATTCTGCATGAAGTAAGCAGAAACTCATCAACGCCGTGTAAAAACATTTCCTTTTTGTGAAATGAATAAGTGAAAAACAACCCTACAAACAACTTTTTTTCTACTAGGCATCCAAATTCATTTCCTAGTCTTTCAAAGTTGCCCGCTTGAATTTTTCTCTCGTTCCCAAGGAATCATCTCTCTTTTTCTTTATTTGCACAGAAGCTACTGCATGTTCCTCACAATAAAGCAGTGCAGAGGTTATGAAGTTCCCATGACATCAATGCATTTATGTTAGCGCTGGCCTATTGGGATCCTTTCACACATCAACTTTGTGTGCTCCTTTTCTACCAAACTTTCATTGTTCATTCCGCACCAAATAATATGATTCAAAGCGCGACTTGAAAGTAGTCATACAGCTTGCTATTTGTATTGATGTCTGAATTCCCTATTCATCTCAATTCAACACCTTAAAACTCCTGCAACAGAGCCTTGCGAATGTGCTTACTTGCATTATGTCCTTGAATTATGGTGGATTAAAAGGTTCATGATTCTGAATGGTGGATCCATGCCCATTAGCAGAGTAACCCATGAATGTATTCTGCAAATCACCATTCAAAAGCGATCTATTTTCTCTTCTACACCAGATGTGCACTCTTCATAGAATGGGATTTAATGGACTCCAGCCAGACTGCATATTAAACCCTTTTTCTTTTTCATGAGTCCTTTATTCTTCTTCCTTGCGTAATTCTTCTGTGTGAACTAGCTTCTTCACATCGAGAGCCTTTTGTAACTCTCCTCACAATAGACTTCAAAGAGCTCTGATTGATATGAATCCTTCAATGTATCCTCCTTCGATCTTCCCCATCCAGGGCTTCTGTGAGAAACCCCTTCAGATAGTTGCACATCTCCTTCCTCCCTTTTTCCCTCCTGCGTCTCCTGTAGCTCCTCGTAACCACCCTCCTTTCCCTTCGAGGGCACTTCATAAGATTTTTTGGAGCCCCTGTGCATTCTGATCCCTTGAGCAATGTTGGACCCCCTTGAATTGCCCGTATTCGAAGTCGTAATGACTCCTTTCCAATGTTTTCCTTATCAATGCTGATCAATGCCTACATGCGCTCATGAAACTCCACGTACACCTCTTTCCTTCTAATGAAAAAAAGGAAATAGATCCCATACACGTGCATTTGTACATATCACTTTTAATCACTTACTCACATAGATTCATAGACATATCTATGTGCATATTAACACAGAAATACATATGCACATATGAATATATGAAAACAAATGTTTACAATGGTAGGTACGTGCACACAAATGCATATAAAATATGCAGGCTTTCTTCCACACAAATACATCACAAAATATATACTTATTTATTGCTAATGCATTGAGACACACACACAGACTCTGTTATACACACACACACATATATATATATATATATATATATATATATATATATAGAGAGAGAGAGAGAGAGAGAGAGAGAGAGACATAAGACGCATGTGAATGGGTGATAGAAAATCAGCAAGGATACACTCCGGTATACACACATAGAAATACTTCGTGCAAGTACAAGAAGTATGTAAAGGGAAGCCATCCATGTGTCATATCATCAATCATGATGTATCACAAACAGTAATATCACACAATGATACATGATTAAAGCAATATATAAAGGATTGAAATCATCCATTTTATTTCTTTTTCTCAGATTCATCGTAGGTGAATGTTGTCATCAATTATTGCAAAAGAGATTTGATAGCATGTATGGCTTCAAATCACAACCACATCCACCCCCTCTAAGCATGACTTCTTAGCAATCACATGAGTGAATTGAAAACTTCTTAGCTCCTCCGTTAACTTGACCTGGTTAGATCAAGTAGCCCATCCTAAGCCTATGCATATACCAGTCCTTACTAACTTCCTTTATGAAACTAAAATCTAGCTTCCTTGTTGATCTCCCAGCATCCAAAACCCCATTAGACGTTTTCTTATTTTTCTTCTACATTTATTTTATTTTTCGTTACTTTTGTTCTTCATCCGAGCTCAGCCTTTTTATTTTTGTTTTTATTTTTATTCATTTATTTTTTATTTACACAAGTCGGCCGATGCTAAAATCAGCCTCATATGAAATTAACATGAGCTCGTGTCTTTGACCACCCAGTCAGAATGACTCCAGCTGCCTACCAATCTGCATGAGCACATAAAAACATATAGGTCAGGCCATATGATGAAACTCGCATTGGTTCATGGCCTTGATCACCCGGCAAGGGTAGTTCCACCCACCTACTAGCCCATCACAACACTAGATAACACAAACACATACACATATGTAGCTTTCTGGTGTATGAATACTTTTTCTGAACCATAATCTTTCTAAAGGTCGGATGAGACGAGATGTCGAAAAAATAAATCAACCATCTCACTCATCAAGTGCTCATGACCACTTGTATATTTAGGTATTCATGAAGAGTAAGACACTACGGGGCAGGATCCATGCCCATTAGCAGAGTAACCCATGAATGTAATCTAGAAATCACCATTCAGATGCGATCAATTTTGTCTTTTACACTCTTCATAGAATGGGATTGAATGGACTCTAGCCAGACTGCATATTAAACCCCTTTTCTTTCTCACCAGATACTTTTCTCCCCTATCTTTTGTGTGAACTGGCTTCTTCACATCGAGTGCCTTTTGTAACTCTCCTCACAATAGACTTCAAAGAGCTCTGATTGATATGAATCCTCCAGTGTATCCTCCTTCGATCTTCCCCATCCAGGGCTTATCTGAAGCACCCCTTCAGACAGTTGCACATCTCCTTCCTCCCTTTTTCCCTCTTGCGTCCCCTGTAGCTCCACGTAACCACCCTCCTTTCTGCTTCTAGGGCACTTCACAACATTTTTTTGAGGCCCTGTGCATTCTGATCCCTTGAGCTCAGTTGGACTCAGTTGAATTGCCTGTATTCGAAGTCCTAATGACTCCCTTGAATGTTTTCCTTATCAATGCTGATCAATGCCTACATGCGCTCCTGAAACTCCACCTACAGCTCTTTCCTTCTAATGAAAAAAAAGGAAATAGATCCCATACACGTGCATTTTTACATATCACTTTTAATCACTTACGCACATAGATTCATAGACATATTAACACAAAAATACATATGAACATATGAAAACAAATGTTTACATTGGTAGGTACGTGCACACAAATGCATATAAAATATGCATGTTTTCTTCCACACAAATACATCATAAAATATATACTAATTTATTGCTAATGCATTGAGACACACACATTACACACACACACACACACACATATATATATATATATATATATATATATATATATATATATATATATATATATATATATATATATATATATATATATATACTTAAACTCAAACACACACATAAGATGCATTCACATGGGTGATAGAAAATCAGTAGGGATAAACTCCGGTATACACACATACAAGTACTTCGGGCAAGTACAAGAAGTATGTAAAGGGAAGCAATCCATGTGTCATATCATCAATCATGATGTATCAAAAACAATAATATCACACAATGATACATGATTAAAGCAATATATAAAGGATTGAAATCATCCATTTTATTTCTTTTTCTCAGACTCATCCTAGGTGAATGTTGTCATCAATTAGTGCAAAAGAGCTTTGATAGCATGTATGGCTTCAAATCACAGCCAAGTCCACCCCCTCTAAACATGACCTCTTAGCAATCACATGAGTGAATTGAAAACTTCTTAGCTCCTCCATTAACTTGACCCGGTTAAATCAAGTAGCCCATCCTAACCCTATGCATATACTTGTCCTTACTAACTTGATTCCTAAAACTAAAATCTAGCTTCCTTGTTGATCTCCCACAATCCAAAACCCCTTTATAAATTTTCTTGTTTTTCTTCTATATTTATTTAGTTTTCATTACTTTTGTTCTTCATCCCAGCTCAAACTTTTTATTTTTATTCATTTATTCTTTATTTACACAAGTCAACCTATGCTAAAATCGGGTGTGACTCAGACCTCTCCACCCGGCCGGGTTTAGCCCACTTGTCTATTGACCCGACATAGCGTTGTCGGAAAGGAGTCAGGTGATGGGAAGAGCCGACGCGGGGTTGGATCAGGCCCCTGGTGTGCACCGTTCCTGCATCTGGCGAGCGACGTCTGCGCGCTGGGCACCTCGCCCTCTCTCAAGTATGGTGATCATCGTAGGCCCCAATCTCCTCAGAAGAGATGATCAAATGCATGTATGCGTGAGATCGTAGGTGTCGGGAGCAAGAGAATCCAGATACCAGGCTAACTCACGGAAGTCATTGGATCGGTGTGCAAGTTAGCCCAATGATACAACTAAAGTCATCCAATAAAATCTGAATGATACAATGATGCCTGCAACAGTGCAGGTTGGTGATACAAAAATCCGCTATAGTGCGGATGGGTGATACAATATGCCGCTGCTATAGTGTGGATTGGCCAAATATAACGTAGATCTCCTGCTACAGTGCAAGAAGTCACCCTCTTCTTTTCTTTGGTCTTCAAACAAAGCTTCTTTTCAAGTCTTCTCGGCAAAAGCTTTTCTTCTCTTTACTTCAATAGTCTATAATCACTTCATATAACTCTGAAATCATCAATCTAGAAAGAGGATCCACAAGCAAGACCCACCCATATCCTAGATCTATCAGCACACTTTATTAACATATCTGCAAAGTCCCCTTTTTGCTAGCTATGCCTTGAGAAAAGCTATGCTAGCATGAAGCTCCTCGATCATAAGGAAAATCCTAGTATGGGAAGCAGCACATGAAACCTCCATCCATAGTTTCCATCAAAACATCTAATGAAGCTATCTCCATATGGGCTTGTAGAAAAAGAAAACCACGCTTCAACATAATCACTTATCTCCCTCTCTCATGCGGACTAAGGAACATGAACAAGAAAAGCATGAATAAGAAAAAGTTAAGGAGCATACCTGGAAAGAAGAACCACAGAAATGTCCAGAGGGAAAAACAAATGAGGCTTGGCCCCCTATTTATAGGTTCCGCCCCTTCTCCCATTGGGACTATTCTCTAGAAGCTTCTAACCTCCTTACTCAACTTTCTAATTCCAGATCACTTTGCATGTTCATTTGCTATTTTTGGAAAATCAGACCTCTTATGTCTATTTTTGATTTTTCTCCTTTTTATTTTTCCTAGACTAAGGTTTTGGTTTCACATTATATATACAAGATTAATTAATCTAAGGGTTTGGACTTAGGTTAAAAGCCAATTTCAAGGATCCAAGTTAGGGTTTTTGATCGGGGAAATTATGGTTTTGCCTACAATTAAGTTAAGCATGTCAATTCAAGGGTCTATTTACAATTACGGACAAAAATCCTAGGGTTTTCTAAGGGTTCAGGCTCGATTTTCATGTGATAAACTCGGGTTTTCAGGGGTTTTTAAGGGTCAAACCTAGGTATTTATGGGTCAAAAGCTAGCTATTTACACACACATTTCTAATATACATATTTAACATGGTTTTGCATCGCACAATCAATCAAATGGGCCAAATCATACGAAGAATATATCACTTTTTCAGTCAAAACATCACACAAAACTCATAAAACAATGAACTTTGAAAAAATTCAATGCACACTCCCTGCGGGGATTTCATCCCGAAATTCATCCCCACTAAACCTGCACATCAACCCGATGGGCCAACCTGCAAAATCCAACAGAAGCATATCAAGGTTCTTTTAAAACACTTTTTACTTTTTATGTTTTTCTTTTCAAAAATCAAACATGACTTCATGTACTCCATGCAACTTTATAAGGATTAGTACAAATTTTAGGAAATTAAGTAGATACAAGCTTTACAAACATCATACTATGTTTTTGCTTCTACAATCAGACAAGTAACTATATGAATAAACCATTGGATTTCCAAATCTTCTGTTTGTTCAATTGGTTTAGATCTAGCAACTCATCCTAAGTACTAGCATATACTAAGATTCTACTAACCTAGTTTGTAGAATATGCCTTGTTTCCCCTATTTATCTCCTACTATCCAACTCTCCATCAGATGTCTTTTCTTATCTTTTACTTTTTCATTTTTTTTTCTCTTTCTTTTTCTTTTCTTTCTTGAATTTTTCACTTCATCTGAGCTCAACATTTTTCTTTTTATCTTATTTTCACAAATCGGCCTATGTCAAAATCGGGTGCGACTCATGGACTTGTCCGCTCGGCCAAGTTTACCCCACTTGTCTATCAACCCGACATAGCACACGACATACACAATGTCAACCCTACATGAATTCGATGTCAGCGCGTGGCTCTAACCGCACGGTCAGAGTGACTCCACTTGCCCACCGACCCATCCAGCTGCATGACAATAAATAGGTCAGACCTACGATGAAACTAGCTATGGCTCGTGGCCTTGATCGCCCGACCAAGGTGGTTCCACCCGACTACTAGCCCATTGCAGTGCACTAATAACATGCACACCCATATAAACTCACCTGAGTATGAAGTTTTTTCATAAATCATGATTGATATGGAGGTAAGATCTCGCAAGAAACAAATAGTAGGACCCAAAGAATCCCACTCCACTAAGCGTTCAAATCAATCAGCATATACATGCACTCACTCTAAGCATGCCATCACATTCCCAAGCTTTCACTCCCAAAAGTCTCTAGTCTGCTAACTGATTCCATTCATATAATTTCTAGTCACTCATGCTTCATGCAAACCCATAATAGATATTTGCTATCTTCATTCTATATGATTTTCTTAAATTCATACATATCTTTATCACACACAACAACGTAATGCATATGCTTTTTCAAAAAGAAAATAGATTTCAAATAAAAAACATTTCATCTGATCATATTAGTCCATCTTCATCATTGATTGATCCAGCTTTTCTTCAATCTCTTGATCTATTGTTCTTCATCAGCATCAATCCCAGTGTCTTCAGCATCCTCTAGTATCATCATCAATAATCCTCATCTAGTTAAAATTTTTGGATCAAACGAGATATATACATCCTGATCTTTCTTTAATTTCTCTTGATTTTCTCTATGAGATTCTCTTTTATGATCTATTTCCATTTGTTCTCTCAATATCTATTCAATATTATGTTTTTCAACCTTTATATACCTACCTTTTTTTTCTTCACTTGGCTTCTCTTGACTCTCAATAGATTGCATACTTGCTTGTTCATTAGATTTACTTTTCTCAACTCTTTTAGCTTTCCACATCTTTTGAATTCACTTTGATTTAGTTTTGGTCTCTTCAAAATATTCCTTCATCCCACCTCTTCCTACATTCAAATGCAAAGGTGATCTATCTGTTGGAGCAAGACAATCAACAAATTGTGATTATGCAAAGGGTAGAAGTAAAGACATGAAGAGAAGATTGAAGATCAATGTCATGAATTGAAGGAAAGAATCAGATAGTAAAGTTCTTTGATCAAATGTACATTAGTTCTATAAGATACTTCAATATACTTGAAGTAATTACGAGTTAGAACTTGTATATATATATATATATATATATATAAGTACATGTTTGTAATGAGGAGAGATATAGAGAAGTGAGTTAAGAGGAGTTAGTGATGTACATTGTACAAATCATCCATCAGATGTATGAAGAATATAGATAAGTGAAAATTTCAGATATGGCGCGTCGATCTTCTCTCCCATTCTCCTTCTGTGTTTAATCTTCTGAGAAATCATTTTGCATGTATCTAAGTCCATAGCTAATCTATCTATGGCTAGAATTTGGGAGACTAATTGTGATCAGGTTGAGAGAATTTAGTTTAGGAACATTCATATGTGAAGATGTTCTGAGAGTCGTCAAAACTGGCGCAGATTTCATGTTCAGAGAAATGATCATTACTCAGTCCACAGTGTAAAGTTTTACACAAGTGAGGGCTCAAAATCTAAGTTGGAAGGTAAGCCATCTATGGCTAAAAGATCTTGATCAAACGGGTTCGACATTGAGAGAGCTGTAGCTAAGAAGTTGCAGGTGTCAAAGTCGCTACTGCAGAGAAGGTGTTTTACACATAGGTAACTTGTTTGTATGATTTCTCAGAGTATACTAAATCATTTGCAGCGATTTAAGTTGGAGAATGTGCGCAACATTAAGGCAAAGTAGTCTACAAAGTTTTATTAAAAACTTTACACAAATGATTAGTCAATTAAGGATTAATCTGCAGCAGACTTTTCTGAGAAGTTGAATTTTTTAGAATAATCAATTTTCTGATAAATTGGTGAATGATCTCTAAATTTGGTGGAGTCTAAAGTTGATCTTGATATAGAGGTGGTCTAAATTCAAGGTCAACTTGTTCTTTTGGAGATTAACACTCTCCATCAGTGGTATCAGAGCAGGATGTGTCAAAATTGAAGTGAAGAAGACTCCGACTACTGCAGAAATACAAATCTTTACATCTCGAAGGTGCAAAAGGATAAAGGTTGAAGAAAATTTGAAGGTAGACACATTGAAGTTATCAAAAGGATTAGAAGGAGTGAGATTCGAAGTCAAGGTACATTTATTTCTCATAAAGATTAAAGAGTTGGCAATACAGGTAAAGAAATAATGGGAGATAGTCTCCAAATTGAGAAGCTAGATAGAGAGAACTATCCTGCATGGTCAATGAGGATGGAAGCTCATCTTATGAGCAAAGATCTGATGGGATACATCACACGAGATGAAGAAAAGCCAGAATTTAGAGACTCTAGTGTTCCAACTAGAGAGGAGCTTGCAGACTTGAAGAATTGGATGAAGAAGGATGCTCAAGCAAGGAGCATAATCTACATGGCAGTCAATGACTATTTGCTTCCTCACATTAGAGGACTTGAAAGTGCAAGTGACATTTGGAATGCTTTGGAGGAGCATTTCCAAAACACAACCAAATCAAGGAAGGCTTCACTATGGGCATAATTTACTACTTTCAAGAAGAAGGCCTCACAATCAATCTCTGATTATGTGACAAAGATGAAGGACATTGCAGATTCTTTAGGTGCAGTGGATGAAGATATTGAAGAGGAAAAATTGGTAAGACAAATTCTCACAGGGCTAAGAGGAGATGAGAAGTGGAAGCCTTTTATTTTGTCTACAGAACTTTCATTAGATCACTTCACTCCTGATTTGAATCAATTGTTAGGTCATATGCTAACCTTTGAGAATGATATCAAAGGAGATGTTGATAAGAGTGCAGGTCATGCAATGTATTCTAAAGACAAGAAGAAAGCTAACAAAGGAAAGCAACAATCAGGTGAAGAAGAAGGCACTTCAAATCAAGCAAATTTCATAAGAGGAAAAGGAAATGGCAGAAGTAGAGGAAGAGGCAGAAACAACAAAGATAATGCAAGAGCTTGTTGGATATGTGGTAAGACCAATCATCTATCTCATGATTGTTGGCACAATAATTAGAACAATGGTAATTATCAGAATTTTAATCAAAGAGCAAGAGGTGGTAGATTTCAGAGAGGAAACTTCAGAGGTAGAGGTGGTAGGAATTCTTTTGGAAGAGGTGGAGGAAGAAGCTTCCAAAATCAATCCTATAATAACACCTACTACAATTATGCATCAGATCAGAAGCAGGACTCGACTCTAATTATGAATGCAACATGTGAAACCTCACATGAGGACATGAGAGTGTTCTGTATTGATTCAGGATGTAGTAATCATTTAAGTGGAAATATTGCTTTGATGACTGATGTAGATCATAATGCAATTAATCATACAGTTCAGACAGGTGATAATACAAAGCATAAGGTAAAGTCAATTGGTTCAGTCAAAGCTAAAGATGGGAGCACTCTTCTGAGTAAGGTTCTTTATGTTCCCACAATCCCAAAGAATTTGATCAGTGTAGGTCAAATTGTGGAAAAAGGATATGAGGTAAGGTTCACCAATGATGGAGTTTATGTTGAAGACCCTAGTCAAGGGTATAAACAGGTTGTTACAGGAAAGAAAGAAGGAAGGCTCTTCACATTGAAGGTACAAGGAAATGTTGGACATGCTATGTTCACATATGGAGAGCAGAAGGTGTCAGAATTGGATCTTTGGCACAAAAGACTTGGACATTTTAATGAAAGAGGTATTAAAGAAATGATTAACAATGATTCAGTGCTTGGGTTGCCTAACATTGCAGGTCAACACATGACATACAGATGTGAGGCATGTCAATTAGGTAAGGCTCATAAGCAATCCTATTCCAAGCATGGGTTTATGTATTCAGAAAGACTTGAATTGGTGCATACAGATGTGTGGGGTCGTTCAAAGGACTTTAGTATAAATGGTTCAAGATATTATGTCATTTATGTTGATGATGCTACCAGATGGATCACAATTTATGTGATTAAAGAAAAGTCAGAAGTGTTTAATACATTTAAACACTATCATGCATATGCAGAAAGGATTACAGGTCAAAAATTAAAGAGACTCAGGTTAGATGGAGGGGGAGAGTATTTTTCAAATGAATTCAATGATTACTTGTGGAATGCAGGTATAAAGAGAGAAGTTACTTGCAGGTACTCTCCTCAACAAAATGGGGTAGCAGAAAGAAGAAATAGGACTCTTGTTGAGTTTGCAAGGTCCATGATGAAAGAGAAGAATTGCCCAAATTATTTGTGGGCAGAGGCTGTAAATACAACTACTTATTTGGTCAATAGATTGCCTAGTAAAGCTTTGCAAGGTATGACACCATATGAAGCTTGGTGGGGTAAAAGACCTACCTTGGATCATTGCAGAATATTTGGATGTTTGGCATATGCATATGTGCCATCTCAATTGAGGCATAAGTTGGAGCCTAAGGCAGAAAAGTATGTATTCATTGGTTATGATGATAAGCAAATGGGATGCAGGTTGTGGAGTCCATCCACAAAGCAATTCCTTGTATCCAAGGATGTTACATTTGATGAGCAAGGTACTTGGTATGCAGGTAAATATAATGTACATGCAGATGATGAAGAAGTAGTGGATCAAAGGAAAGGTAAAGCAAAGATTCAACTACTTGATGAAAATGAAAATAATGAAGTACAGGTTGAAGTTGAAGAGAGGCCAAGGTTTGATCCAGAGTGTGATGAACCAGAGACTTCAAGAAGTGCAAAAGTTAGGAGGTCATCTAGGCACAAATGGCAACCTACAAGGTATAGCTATGACACCTCATTCTTGACCACTAAAGATTATGCTTATTTGGTAAAAGCAGATGAAGATCCATCTACATATGATGAAGCCAAAGGCAAGAGAAATTGGGAAGAAGCTATGCAAGAGGAGTATGATGCATTGATAGAGAATCAAACTTGGGATCTGGTTCCTAAACCTAATAGCCAGAAAATTATTGGATGTAAGTGGGTTTACAAAACAAAAAGATTTGCAGATGGAAGTGTGTCTAGGTACAAAGCTAGACTTGTTGTGAAAGGGTATGCACAGACATATGGAGTGGACTATGATGAGACCTATAGTCCTGTGGCAAAGATGACAACAATTAGAACCCTCATAGCAATTGCTGCTTGCAAAGGTTGGAAGTTATCTCAATTAGATGTTAAAAATGCTTTTTTGAATGGTTACATTTCAGATGAAGTTTACATGGAGCAACTAGATGGGTTCAAAGATCAAGTGAATCCAAATTATGTGTGTAAGCTCAAGAGAGCTTTGTATGGATTAAAGCAGGCCCCAAGGGCATGGAATTATAGGCTTGTAAAGTTCTTGAAGGATCTTGGATTTCAAGCATCAAAGGCAGATAGTAGCTTGCTAGTCAAAGCAAGTGAAGATGGATTCATTTATGTTTGTATTTATGTTGATGACATAATACTTACAGGAACAGATGATAAAGGAATACAAATGATCAAGAAGCAGATGGAGAAAGAGTTCAAAATCAGTGATTTGGGGAACTTGTCATTCTTCTTGGGAATGGAGATTTCTTATACTCAACATGGAGTATATGTGACCCAAGAAAGGTATCTTAAAAATTTGCTAACCAATTTTAAAATGGAAGATTGCAGGGTTGCACCCACACCATTGGAAGTGAACCATAAATTGTCTAGATTTGGAGGAGAAGAATTCAGAGACATGAAGCTTTATCAAAGCTTGGTTGGTAGCTTGATTTATGCTACATTAACAAGGCCTGATTTGTCATATGCAGTTGGTGTACTTTCACAATTCATGCATTGTCCTAGAAAGGAGCATTGGATTGCAGGACAAAGAGTACTTAGGTACATCAAGGGTACACTCAGAGAAGGGCTGTACTATGGATTTACTTCTGATACAAGAGTGAAGATATATAGTGATGCAGATTGGGCAGGTAATGTGGATGATAGAAGATCAACCCATGGATATTTGTGCTATGTAGGAGACAAATTGATTTCATGGTGTTCTAAGAAGCAACATACAGTTGCTTTGTCATCTACAGAAGCAGAATACAAAGGTATGGTGGAAGCTGCAAAGGAGGTAATATGGCTAAAGACACTTATGAAGAGTTTTGATGTTGTTCAGAGTATTCCTATTATTTGTGGAGACAATATGAGTTCTCTATACTTGGCAGCTAATCCTGTGTTTCATGCTAGAACTAAGCATATTGAAATACAATATCATTTTCTGAGAGAGAAGGTCATTGATAAGGAGATTGAAGTCATACACACTCCTATAAAAGATCAACTTGCAGATATGATGACAAAAAGTTTAGATGGACCAAAGTTACAGAAGTTCAAAGACATGGCAGGAGTAAAAAGGATGCAGACAATCACAATTGATGATTGAGGGGGAGCTGTTGGAGCAAGACAATCAACAAATTGTGATTATGCAAAGGGTAGAAGTAAAGACATGAAGAGAAGATTGAAGATCAATGTCATGAATTGAAGGAAAGAATCAGATAGTAAAGTTCTTTGATCAAATGTACATTAGTTCTATAAGATACTTCAATATACTTGAAGTAATTACGAGTTAGAACTTGTATATATATATAAGTACATGTTTGTAATGAGGAGAGATATAGAGAAGTGAGTTAAGAGGAGTTAGTGATGTACATTGTACAAATCATCCATCAGATGTATGAAGAATATAGATAAGTGAAAATTTCAGATATGGCGCGTCGATCTTCTCTCCCATTCTCCTTCTGTGTTTAATCTTCTGAGAAATCCTTTTGCATGTATCTAAGTCCATAGCTAATCTATCTATGGCTAGAATTTGGGAGACTAATTGTGATCAGGTTGAGAGAATTTAGTTTAGGAACATTCATATGTGAAGATGTTCTCAGAGTCGTCAAAACTAGCGCAGATTTCATGTTCAGAGAAATGATCATTACTCAGTCCACAGTGTAAAGTTTTACACAAGTGAGGGCTCAAAATCTAAGTTGGAAGGTAAGCCATCTATGGCTAAAAGATCTTGATCAAACGGGTTCGACATTGAGAGAGCTGTAGCTAAGAAGTTGCAGGTGTCAAAGTCGCTACCACAGAGAAGGTGTTTTACACATAGGTAACTTGTTTGTATGATTTCTCAGAGTATACTAAATCATTTGCAGAGATTTAAGTTGGAGAAGGTGCGCAACATTAAGGCAAAGTAGTCTACAAAGTTTTGTTAAAAACTTTACACAAATGATTAGTCAATTAAGGATTAATCTGTAGCAGACTTTTCTGAGAAGTTGAATTTTTCAGAATAATCAATTTTCTGATAAATTGGTGAATGATCTCTAAATTTGGTGGAGTCTAAAGTTGATCTTGATATAGAGGTGGTCTAAATTCAAGGTCAACTTGTTCTTTTGGAGATTAACACTCTCCATCACTATCTTGGTATTTACAAATTTTATTCTCATGTTCACTTACAAGTCTATGTTTGCATGCGCTTTCATAGGCTAGACAATCCCAAAACATATGTCCATTCTGATCACACCAAAAACATCGTATAGGTCTTTTCTCAGACCAACTTGATTTCCTAGGTATTGCTCTAGGTGTGGATCTTCTAAGACCTAATGAATCTTTTTGTGCAGATATTCCTTGGACCTTTACCATATGTTCATGGTCATATTTCAATGTTTGTAGGTCTTTAACTTGGTTAGTCAACACGTCAACATTATGTTTCAATTCAAAAATTCCAGAATCCATTTCATTCTTTACATTTTTAATACTTATGCCCATTAGCTCGATAGTGTCAGATATTGCATTTATTGTTTGCATTAGGATCATCACAATACTAAATTTTGATTTTATAGTTTCACTCGCATTAATTTCCATTTCCCTAAATCGCTCTTCATATTTCCTAAACTTTTCTTCAATCATTTTATACATTTTAGTTTTCCTCTTGTTATGATCTAAATTGAGAAGTAAATTCTTAATCTATGCGTCAATAGAAAAGTGCACACTCGTATGATGCAAAAAGTGGATGATCAAAATCAGACAGTCAAAAGCAATCTTTCTATTCAAGTGTGTGGAACAATGCAAAATTCGAAGAACTTAAAATGCTGGTACCTAGAATATCTGATCTGACGCCGAGGTTCCTTTTTCTCTTCTCAAGGTATGGGTGGAGTGACGAGGATCACCGGGCAACTACCTCGCTTCACGTCGGGTTCAGGTGTCGAGAAGGAGTCAAGTGATAGAAAGAGCCGGCGCGGGGTTGGATCAGGCCCCTGGTGTGCATCGTTCCCACATCCGACAAGCGGCATCTATGTGCTGGGCTCCTCGCCCTCTCTAGTATTTCGATCATCGTAGGCCCCAATCTCCTCGGAAGAGACAAGCAAACGTGCATATGCATGAGACTATACACATCGGGAGTGAGAGAATCCAAATACTAGGCTAACTCACGGAAGTCGCCGGATCGGTGTGCAAACAAGCTCAATGATACAACTGAAGTCGTCCAATAAAATCTAAATGATACAATGATGCCTGCAAGAGTGTGGGTCGGTGATACAAAAATCTACTACAGTGCGGATGGGTGATACAAAATGCCGCTGCTACAGTGCGGATCGGCCAAATATAACGTAGACCTGCTACTATAGTGCAAGAAGTCGCCCTCTTCTTTTCTTCGGTCTTCAAACAAAGCTTCTTGGCAAAAACTTTTCTTCTCTTTACTTCAATAGTTCGCAACCACTTCATATAATCTCGGAAATCATCAATCTGGAAAGAGGATCCACAAGCAAAACCCACCCATATCTTGGATCTATCAGCACACTTTATTAACATATCTGCAAAGTCCCCTTTCTGCTAGCTATGCCTTGAGAAAAGCTATGCTAGCATGAAGCTCCTCGATCATAAGTAGAATCCTAGTATAGGAAGCAACACATGAAACCTCCGTCCATAGTCTCCATCAAAACATCTAAGGAATCTATCTCCATATGGGCTTGTAGGAAAAGAAAACCACGCTTCAACATAATCACGTATCTCCCTCTCTCATGTGGACTCATGAACATGAACAAGAAAAGCATGAATAAGAAACAGTTAAGGAGCATACTTGGAAAGAAGAACCAAAGAAATGTCCACGGGAAAAAACAAATGAGGCTTGGCTACCTATTTATAGGTTCCCCCTCTTCTCCCCTTGGGACTATTTTCTAGAAGCTTGTAACCTCCTTACTCAAATTTCTAATTCTAGATCACCTTGCATGTTCATTTGCTATTTTTCGAAAATCATACCTCTTATTTCTATTTTTGATTTTTCTCCTTTTTATTTTTACTAGACTAAGGTTTTGGTTTCACACTATATATATACAAGATTAATTAATCTAAGGGTTTGGAATTAGGTTAAAAGCCAATTTCAAGGATCCAAGTTAGGGTTTTTGATCGAGAAAATTACGATTTTGCCTACAATTAAGTCAAGCATATCAATTCAAGGGTCTATTTACAATTAAGAGCAAAAATCCTAGGGTTTTCTAAGGGTTGAGGTTCGATTTTCATGGGGTAAACTCGCATTTTCAGGGGGTTTTTGAGGGCCAAACCTAGGGGTTTATGGGTCAAAAGCTATCTATTTACACACACATTTCTAATGTACATATTTAACATAGTTTTTCATCACATAATCAATCAACTCGGCCAGATCATACGAAGAATATATCACTTTTTCAGTCAAAACATCACACAAAACTCATAAAACAATGAACTTTGAAAAAAATCAATGCACACTACCTACGGGATTTCATCCCGATGGTGCATGATGCACAATGTCAGCCTCATATGAAATTGACGTCAGCTCTGGCTCTGACCACTGACCAGAGTGACTCCACCTGCCTACCGACCCATATGAGCACATGACAACATATAGATCAGACCATATGGTGAAACTAGTATTAGTTCTTGGCCTTGATCACCCGACTAGGGATAATCTATCTGAAGTTCGGATGAGATGAGATATCAAAAGAAGAAGTCAAAGCATCTCACTCATCAAGTGTTCATGAACACTAGTATATATAGGTACTCAATTTAGGTCTTCCCTTCACCTTCCTAAGTCTTGCTCCCAAACCTTCTAGTCCGCTTTCTAATCCTACTTGCATAATTCTCGTCCTTCATGCATAACATGTAATCTCAATAGACATACAAAGTCTTTGGCCTACTTAAATCTCTTAATGTTTATGCATTTCTTTACGTATCACATGCGCAAATCATGTAGTTTTTTATACACATATGTACAAGAGAAAAATAAAACTAGAACAATAATGTATCACTTATGTGGAATCAAAAGCCTTTTTTATTCTATATCCTCGATCAGCTTTGTTCTCTTCATTCTGAGTCGTCGCTCTTCATCTACTAATTGCATTCTTGTTTCTTCTGAAAAATCAAAGCAAAAAACATCGGTTATATATATTTCTATTAAAAAAAACATTTTTAAGCTTTCTAGAATTTTATTGAATGAGACTCTCTCTTCAACCTCACCTTCTCTAATACATGCTCACCAAAGAAGCTATGCTTGAAAAGAGGAAACCTTTGGATCACATCAATCAAGGAAGCATTGTTAAATAAATTAGGCATTTGCTCTTCCATTCCTTATAGGCTTGACTAACATACATAGCTCTTGGAAAATTCTAATATCCATGTTTCAATCATTTGGGCATAGTCTATTTTATTAACAATTCTCTCAAATGCATCATGTGAAGAGGCACTTGATGAATGAAGAGTACATGCATATAGAGTTTTGCATTTTATCATACTTAGAACATCCTCAAAAAGAATCATCAAGCATACATTTTGATCTATTTATTGCTTAGAATTATTTGGAGAAATTTCTTCTCCTGCATCCTTTTGAACTTGGCTTTCATCTTTAGTGAAATAGAAGGTTTGAATAGATTCATTCCATTCTCTTATCAAGTAGAAGTGATCATCATGCTCAGATCATAATACACAATCATTTTTGTCTTCCAATCTATCATGAATCCTTTCTACTTGAGTTCCACTAATTATAGAATCCACTTCTCTCTCTAATGTCTCCAAGAATTCTTCATCATTGTCATGGTCCAAAACCATCTCTCCTTCAATATGAAGGGAATCCATATCCTCATAATCAAGATAATCTTGTCTTCAATTTCTTTTTCCAAAATGCCATCATAGGATTCTACATCCATCTCCATTTTTTCTTGCTCATTCTGTTCAAAGGATGTACTTTCTCCACACTCATCATACATTTCTTTAGTCATGGAATCTTGCTCAATATGATCATTTTCGACATGCATATAATTATTTAGAGGAGCAATCAATAGTATTTCCTCATCCTCCCCATGATCGTTCATATGTCCCTCTTCATGGAGTCTGACATGATTCACATACAAATCATTGTTTTGAACTCCAATCAATAGCTTATCCTCTTTCTTATGAGCAAGATCATTGTCTTGCATTTTCGAAAAATGTGGGATCAATCAAAATTATATCATGGTCTTGATCTCCTACTACACTATCTATGTATACCCCAATGAGAAGGTATATCTAATTGAAAGAAGTTTCATTTATTTTCTCAAGAATGCGAAAAGTTCCATAATACCGTGGGGCAAGCTTTACCTTAGGATGTTGAGAAATATGTTTTAAACACCTTTTAATGATTCGTAACCAAACTAAATCATTTTCATTAAATTGTTTAGCTATGCGCTTCTTATTAATACTACGCATGTAACCTTCTTGACTCTTCCGAATATGCTCATGCACTTCAGCAAGTGTAGAAATATGATCTTGTGCAAAAGAATCAGCCATAGGAATGTCAGTTTGAGTGAGACTCATGGGAGTGGGAAGCTTTCTTCCATAAACAATTTCATATGGTGCACGATCAGTAGTAGTGTGTGGGGTGTTATTATATGCAAACTGAAGTAAAGGGAGTTTTTCATCCCAATTACTTGGATTATCTAAAGAGTAACAACATAATAAATCCAAAATAGTACTATTTGTAGCCTCACTTTGATCATTACTTTCAGGATGAAATGCAGAACTAAAGTCTATTTTGGGTAGATGTTGAAATAATGGCACCCAAAAATGGTTACAAAAACAAACATCTCGATCTGAAAGAATAACTTTAGGAAAACCTGTAGAGAGTACGCACGCGGAAGCAAAATGAAAAGTAAAGTACTCTCACAAAACAAAGAATGTGTGAGACACAAAATGAGTAGACCATGAAATGGGTAAACTCATGTGGATTAGAAATGAGCTTGCCAAGAGCATGGAGTAGGCTCTTCAAGCTTCTAACCAAGTACAAATGAGGGGAGAGGCCCTCCTTATATAGATTTGGGAGGAGCTCTCAAAAGTACATCATAGGTGGGATAAGTCTCTAGAAAGGAGAATGAATACAACTGGTAGAATCACATGGCAAGGTACCCAAATATAAAGGAAATACAATATAAATAGGAAATCGACTAGAAATGTAGTGCCTCTTGGATACAAAATAGAGATGTACTCATGCGGATACAACTGTAGATGAAGTGGGAGCAATCATGTCGTCAACACCCCCTCTACAGCTCCATTTTGGAGCGGTTGAATGCTGCAGAGGTTCAATAAGCACTAAAGCAGAACTCGAGGTAGAGCCTTCGTGAACATGTCCGCTAGGTTCTCCTGAGAGCTACACTGCTCCAAAGTAATCTCCTGCGATATGAGCTTCTCGCGGATGAAGTGGTATTGGATCTCGATGTGCTTCATCCGAGCATGGAACACTGGATTCTTGGTGATGGCCAAGGCTGACTGGCTGTCTGTGCAAAGACATGTCGGAGTATCTTGCAAAACACCACTGTCAGATAATAAACATTGAAGCAAGATGGCCTCACATGCAACAAAGCTGGATGCTCGGTACTGGGCCTTGGTAGATGATAGTGCAACTGTAGGCTGCTTCTTACTTGCCCAAGAGATAGGTCCTGAGCCAAGCAAGAATATATACCCAGAAGTAGACCGTCGAGAATCAAGATCACCAGCCCAATCAGAATCTGAATATCCGGCGAGTGCGATGCGCCCTATATACCAAAGACCATGATGTCGGGTGAGGGCAAGGTATTGAAGTAGTCTCTGAGCAGCATCCCAATGAGTCTAAGGAGGTTGATGTGCAAACTGACTGAATATACCAACTACATAAGCAATATCTGATCTAGTGTTGGCAAGATAGAGTAATGAGCCAACAAGCTGTCGATATGTATGCACATCCACAAGTGATGAGGAGTCCTCTAGTGTAAGCTTGATGTTTGGATCAAGTGGTGTAGAAACTGAGTGACACTATTCCATGTTATATCTGGAAAGTAGATCAGAGTAGTACTTCTTCTGTGATAGGAATATACCTTCTTTTGTTTGCCAAACTTCCATACCCAAGAAGTAGTGTAGTAATCCAAGATCTGTCATAGAGTACTCAAGGTGAAGTTGTGTGATGATAAACTGGATGTGTTCTTCGTCTGAGCCAGTCAAGATCAAGTCATCTACATAGAGAATGATGATGGCTACTAAAGACTCTTTTTGATAGATTGACTAGCATCAACATTGCTTCTGTGAAATCCCTTGTCTTCAAAGAACTTGTGAATCTTTTCATACCAAGCCCTGGGAGCTTGCTTGAGTCCGTAAAGTGCCTTGTGAAGCTTGTAGACTTAATCTTCTTTGCCTTTGATCTTGAAGCCTTCAGGTTGTTCAACATATAGTTCTTCTTGAAGATCTCCATTGAGGAATTCACTTTTGACATCCGGCTGATAAATGGGCCACTTAAAGTGAGCACTTAGTGCTAAGATGATTCTTATGGTTGTGAATCTTGCAGTTGGAGCAGAGGTTTCTTCATAGTCAATGCCATGTTGTTGCTTGTATACCTTAGCTACCAACCTTGCTTTTTACTTGTCTAATGTGCCATCTGACTTGTACTTAACTTTATAAAGCCACTTAACTCCAATGACTTGATGATTTGTGGGCTTAGGTAAAAGAGTCCAAGTTTTGATCTTCTCGATTGCATCCATTTCTACTTGCATAGCTTCTTCCCACTCAGGTTGTCCTCGAGGTTCTTTGTAATTAGATGGTTCTAGGATTTGTTGAATCTGATGCATTAAGGCGTAATTGACATAATGACTTTGTTCTCACTGTCTCTTGTCAATAAGACTTTGAGATCTTCTTGGGTGACTTGAAGTACTTGCTTCTGAGTTGGAGTTTGCAAATACCGAGTCCCCCTCTGAAGTGTAGATAGGTGGACTAAGACTTGTACTTGAATCTTTTCTTGAGTATGTGGAATCTTCATTGAAGATTACATCCTTTCAAATGGTAATGGAGTGGTTTTCCATATCATATAGATGGTATGCCTTTGATTGTTCACTGTACCTATGAATATGTGTTTCTTGGACTTTGATTGTAACTTGTTTCTATCTTCTTTCGGTACATGGACAAAAGCTTCACTACCAAAGACTCAAAAGTAATTCACATTTGGTTTTCTTCCATAGTAGGCTTTGAAGGGTGTTTTGTTGTGTAATGCACTTGTAAATCCTTGATTAAGAATGTGAACGACAGTATGCACAGCTTCTGCCTAGAACTTGTAGGGTAGATTCTTGTGATGAAGCATTTTTTGTGCCATTTCCATCACATTGCATATCTTCCTTTCAGCTACGCCATTTTGGGATGGAGTATGAGCCTGAGTGACTTGTCTTTTGATCCCTTTCTGTTTGAGAAAGTTATCAAAGTCATCATTGATAAACTCACCACCTCCATCTGATTTGATGGTTTTAACTTTAGTTGAAGCTTCATTCTCAACTTCCTTGATCCAAGTTTGAAACTTATAGAATGTGTCTGCCTTTGACTTCAAAAAGTACACCCAAATATAGTGAGAGTAGTCCTCTACTAGAAGATAAAAGTAGGGGGATCCACTCAGGGATGGGGTATTCATAGGTCCACATAAGTCCATGTGGATAAGGGCTAGTGGGTTCCTCGCTCGTGTTGAAGCTTCCTTGGGAACTAGGGCCCTATGTTGCTTGCCTTGGGTGCAAGCATGGCAGACATCAGTAAGTTGCCGGATCTTTGGCAATCCCTTCACAAGTTGGGATGAAGAGATTTTTGATAAGTAAGAAGTGTGGCAAAATCTTTGGTGCCATAAACTTGAGGTTGATTCTTTGGATACAAAGCAAGATAGCTTGTAGAGGCCCTTTTCTTCCATACCTTGAGCAATGACATCCTTTGTATGGGGATCAACTACCTTAACTGAGGTGTTATCAAACCATACTTGTTTGTCCTGATCTGTAATGGCCTTGACAGAAAGTAGATTCATACATAAATTTGGAACAAAAAGAACATTGGATAAAGACTTGCATTGCCCCTGATTGTTGGTAATTTGGACTTTTCCTTTTCCTTTGATGGGTAAACTTTTGTTGTTTCCAAGATAGAATTCTCTCGTGTGCTCTTCGAGTTCTTCAAAGGAGTCCTTGTCTTTGCACATATGGGAGGTAGCTCCACTATCAAAGATCCACTCATGCGGGGAGCTAGAAGTAACTAGTGCATTGGCTTCCGTGGAGATGAAGAATTCCTCACTGGAGCACTGGGATCTATGTTGGGATCCTTTGGATGCTTGCCTAGACGTAGAAGCCTTCGATGATTGTTTCTTTTGATAGAAAGACTTTTCTAAGTGTCCTGATTTTCCACAAAAATTACCGATGAACTTCTGCGATGAATTATGTGATCCTTGCTTAGATCCATTGCTAGCATGATGACTTGTGTTTTGCCCTTATTGAATGGTGCTTTGGCCTTCATGGCAGATTCATGGGAGGAAGTCAATTTGGCTCACGAGTCGTGAAGGAGCAATAGTCGATGAACCTCTTCCCAATTAAAGACTTGGCCGCGATTATACAAAGTTGTGACAAATGTCTCATATGACTTAGGTAACTTGTTAAGAATCTTAATGGCCATGTCTTCGCTAGAGATCTACCTACCACATAGTGCTAATTTATGCGGGTAGTCCTCAAATTGGGCTATGACCTTGGTAATTGTGTCGTGTGGCCTAATTGTCAAATTATGAAACTCGGCCTCTAATGCATATATTTTCGAAGGGGTTTTGTCTTCATACAAAGCGACTAATGTATCCCAAGCATCCTTGGACATCTTGTAGGACGTGATATGTCCTTTTGTCAGTTCGTCACAAGCAAGTAACAATTTACCTAAAGCTCTTTTGTCCTTGACATTCCATACATGCCAATTTTCTAAGTTGGTATCCCTATTGGGTTCAGGGTCAGACCCATCTACTACCTCATGAAGGAGATTCGTGTAGAGATATGCGCACATGACATCTTTCCATAGATTGTAATTTTGTCCATTGAGGCATTCATCCTTAGGCATAAAAATAGGGGTGAAAGAGGGCAAGAAGTTAGCCATATATGATGAGCTACCTTCACTTTTGGTCATTACAAAGCTTTGAGAATAAAGTGTTTAGAAACACTATTGAAGACACTTGCCAAAAGTACCGCTTCAAAATAATTGCAAAGCGTGCAATGAACGACTCGATACGAGACTGAAAAACTCCTTGGTGAGGGGGGGAGGGGGGCTTAGAGTAGCCCTTCACTTCCACCAAGAATTAGAAGAGACACTTCGGGGGGGCTTAGAATAGCCCTTCACTTTTGCAAATAGAGACACCGTGGAGTGGGGAGAGTCGATGCTCAAACAGAACTTGTGGGTGGGCTTAGACTAGCCTCCAATCCCACAATCATACACACATAATACTTTTTATTATTGATGTTTCAACGAGGCACTTGTTGCCAAAGGATGTGCTCAAGTAGCATCAACGGGTAGGGTTCATCCTACTAGAACATACAAAGTGACTCTATTAGTGATTACAATGGGTGCCAATATTGGGGTTCTCTTTTTTTTATATCCACCTTCCTTGCTATCATAAAACTCAAGTGTAATCACATAAAAAAATTCGTGTGCTATATTGGATGGCTACAGATTTTGTAGTCATGTGCTCCCTTTCATTATACAATTAGAGAAACTAATTACTGTAGGACCCGTCTAACATAGAGAGATATCGAATAGTGGCGCACTGGCAAGGTCGTGGATGGTTCAGAAAAGACGCTGGAATGTAGACACTATAGCATGTGTGACACTAAGCTAATGCTACTGCTAGATTTTGAGTACTCGAAGTCTACAAATGTTCGTCAGCTCTTGATGGCATGCAACACCACTTATCTCCTTTATCTTTGCATGCTAATTTATGCGAAATAGGAAATGGGTCTGCGATGTTTTGCTCTGCATCACATACAAAGAACCTGGCAAGTGCGCTTTCCAGAAGCATAGAGCCTGTTATTTGGGTGCATTTCTCTGGGATTCCTTATCTCTAATTACTCCTTCAGCCGCACAATTCGTGTGTATCTGGGATGTTGTAGGTTTCAGAATAGTTAAACGCTCAATCTTGTGCTAACAATAATGACATCATAGATGAGAACATCCACGAGCATGGTTGGAGCCCTTGGCCGCATTCATTGCACATACTGGTATGAGTGGTGATTGCTAATTGGAACTTCATTCTCTCATAGGATGCGCTGCTGATTGTCGCCTCTTTCACATCCTATTTTTTCTCATGTTTCGTTGGTGAGATATTCTTGCCACCGGCCTATGTGGCTATCTCCCATTCATCGTACCACCTACGACCTCTGATCGTCCTCTCTCTCTCGCAGACAATAATTTGATGAACAGAGGAGGAAGCAGAGCACTGATCACCGGGTTGCACAGACCTCTCTCTCTTCCACAGTGGATAGCACATCGCATAGAATGGAACAGCTACAACTATGGTGGAGACCATCTCTCTCTCTCTCTCTCTTGCACTCTCTCTGAGATACAAAATTTCCCTGTCGATTGTCTACAACAGAGCACGTAGCTATAGCTGGCGTAGTAGATGATTAGTGTTGAAGTGAGTGATGAGTTGAGTGTTGAGCTGAGCGATGAGCTAGATCGTCTCTCTGTTTGATGACTTATGAGATCTAGGAGCAGAGGAGAGAGTAGTTTGTAGAGTGAGCCGATTCTTCTTCTGAAGCAGAGAGAGAATCTAATTCGTATTCTTGTTGGTGTGTAGAAGCACATGTCCTGCCGACCTCTACCAACCAGCTTTGTTTGTCTATTGCTCAATCCACAGGCTGAGACAACAAGGCTACACCTGCTTGGCAAAAGACGAATACAATTGCAAATGCACAAGATGGAGAGGTGAACATAGAAATGTGGTATGCTTCTAAGTTTTGTGGAGAGCAACAACTAAAATGCTTTGTGTCCGTTTGTGACTAAGGCATTGTGGTGCAAAATCAACACATATACTCAAGCTCAAAGCACTTGAGAGGTAGCACCTATATCACGAGTTGGATTCAATAGTGTTTGTGAACACTTCAACAACACGATATTCTCAACTAACTTCACATAAATGTGTTTATAAACACGATCAAAACATGGAGATTAGCTATCAACTCCCTGGAAATGATCATAAAAGTGGAGCAAATCAATAATATTTTCCACAAAAGAGGGTGGATGGGAGGGAAAAAATGGGGAAATGGGGTGGGAGAATGATGAAAAATACGTGGGTGGGCAAATGGGAAAAATGAAGCTCAAAAAAGAGTATAAAATGATGGCAAAATAGGCTTCTCACAATGAGGAGAGCCACACCACCAACCTCTAGCACCACCACCACCAAAATGACCACCTATGCACCACCAAGACCTCCACCTAGCACTCTGATACCATGTATAGAGTACGCACGCGGAAGCAAAATGAAAAGTAAAGTACCCTCACAAAACAAAGAATGTGTGAGACACAAAATGAGTAGACCATGAAATGGGTAAACTCATGTGGATTAGAAATGAGCTTGCCAAGAGCATGGAGTAGGCTCCTCAAGCTTCTAACCAAGTACAAATGAGGGGAGAGGCCCTCCTTATATAGATTTGGGAGGGGCTCTCAAAAGTACATCATATGTGGGATAAGTCTCCAGAAAGGAGAATGAATACAACTGGTAGTAGCACGGCAATGTACCCAAATACAAAGGACATACAATATAAAGGGAAATAGGCTAGACATGGAGTGCCTCCTGGATACAAAATGGAGATGGACTAATGCGGATACAAATGTAGATGAAGTAGGAGCAATCATGTCTTCAACAAAACCATGATGCGGAAAAATACATCTAATAAATAACTTAGCAGCTTGAGGTGCAGTTAAAGTCTTTTTAGAAGGAATGAAGTATGCATGTTTACTAAACCTATCAACAATTGTCCAAATCATATCATTGTGAGATGCAGTTGTAGGAAGAACATAATGAAATCCATAGAAATATGTTCCCATGGTCCATCAGGTATAGGAAGTGGCATTAATAATCTGAATGGTTTACCATGATGTCGCTTTACACGTTGACAAACAATGTAGTGAGAAACATACTATGCAACATCTTTTTCCATGTTAGGCCAAAAGAAGAAATCTTTACATGCAAAAATAGTACTTTGTATGCCTCTATGACCCATATGGTGGTTCATGCATCTCTTTCATAACAAACTCTTTGAATACTTGTGTAATGCATAACTTGTGTTTGAAATACAAGAATCCATTGTGAAATGTATAATGATCCTCATGATGTGATGTGAAATTATTGAAAGCAATCCATGCTTGTGAAAAATACAGGTCACATGCATAAATGGAAATCATGTCATGAAATGAATGAATATGAATAGCAAAAATTTTATTAATTGAAACAGTAGTTGTTTGTGGGGATGGGAGACGACTTAAAGCATCAACTACAACATTAGCTTCTCCTGGGTGATATTGAATCAAAGGTTGGAAGTTTTGTAGAAATGAAGCCCATTTAATATGTCTATCACAAATCAATGGTTGATGTAATAAATGCTTAATAGCTTGTTGGTCGGTTTTAATTAGAACTTCCGAACCCATAAGGCAATGTTTCCAAATTTTTAATGCATGCACAACAGCCAACAGTTCCTTATCATATGTATTATAATTGCGTTCAGAAGGTTTGAGTTTTCTACTTTCAAATGCAAGAGGATGATCGTTTTGCATTAAAACGGCACCTATACCAGAACCACTAGCATCTGTACTACGTGAAATGGTTGTGCAAAATTAGCTAATTGCAGAAGAGGTGCATGGAAAAGTGCATACTTAAGTTTATCAAAAGATTGTTGTTGGGCTACTCCCCATACAAATTTTAGATTTTTCTTCAATAATAAAGTAAGGGGAAGGGCTTTATAAGAAAATCCCTTTACAAACTTTTGATAAAAGCTAGCTAATCCTAAAAAAAAATGGACATCATTCACTGATTGAAGTTTAGGCCATTCTTCAACTACTTTAATCTTCTTGGGATCTACATGAACGCCTTGACTAGAGACGATATGTGTTAAATGTCGCTTTTGCCGTCTAAAGCGCGTTTAAACATCTATTCGGGTTCTTGGGAGTGGAAGGGGTCTGCTAAGCAAAGGCCCTATACTTAATTTTCCCAAAATCAACTCACTCACATAACAGTCTGTTCAATAACTTTACTAATCCAACTTACTAACCGAAAACTCGGACTTCGTTCCTTTATAGTATTACTATTCTGATTCGTCTACTCATAGAATGCCGATTCATATACAGATTAAGACTTCATCAGTGACCAGTGCACAATGCAAAGACTATTGTAACACAAACTCACAGTAATAACTTAGCAGAACAATGATTCAGTACTCAACTTAAGATAAACCTTACTGTAACTTAATCTTTACCGTACAAGGGCATATCATCAACATAGAAGACAGACATAATATGACTCAGAGTTATGAAACGCAACACTACAACAACTACACAGACATATCACCCAGACAGATAGTCTGGTGATCTCTGGTCGTCACTGAAGCGTCTTTTTCCATTGATTTATAAAAGGTTACAACATCTACGCAACGACCTTTCGGTTCGTGCGGAATATGAAAAGAGTTAGACTTTACAATTACCAATCCGGCGGCTAACACTGGCACGCACGGTGGACTTGAACCCGTAGGTATACAAAAATTACGGTTCATCTAATATACCTTCTAAATACATAGTTCTGGCTAACCTAAATGTCCAGGCAATTTTCTTCTTCAATGACTCTAACATCTGCTTCAAAATTTCTGGTTCTAGGAGCTGAGCATCTGTCCGTACTGAACTTAAAGAAATAACTTGGCTCATTAAACTCTCTGCCTGTGTCTGTAGAAAAGCTTCCTGTAAATAAAATTCATTCGACAAAGCTGCATCCCTGTTCACCTTCATGTCTGCAATTTTCTTATCAATTTTGGATAATCTTTCTTTTTGAGCATCCAGTTGATATTCTCTTCTTTCCAACTCTTGATTCTGAAACTGTATTGTTTTGTAATACGCATCTCTTTCTCTTCGGGTACCTGCTATCTCTTTCTCTAACTGAGCTACTAAATTCATCTGCGTTTTAAGTAGAGAATTGGCCTCGAACAAATGGGATTCTGATCTTTGTAGTTCTTCTTTAGTTTTCATAGCCAAATCGGCCATCTCTTGTCCACGTTGTATTACTTCATCTAACTGAACTCTGGTCTCTTCTAAAAGATTACCCAATGCAATGCGGACATCTTCTTTATCCTGGATCAATTGTTTCAGCTGGACAAGTTCTGCATCAGCAAAACTTAATAACTCATCTTTTTCTCGAACTTCAGCCAGTGCCGCATCTCGTTGACTTGTAACTATTTCTGGCATGTAACATCTTGATCTGTTTGTTTAAAGCTTGATTTTTTGTTTTAACTACATCTAGTTCTTCCTGGAGAGGGCTAATGTCTGCTTCCAGAACATCAACCTTGTGTTGAAATGCTTCTCGGATGTTATCAATCACTTCCTTCATTTGTGCTAGTAGTTGCTGCGATAGCTGGATTAGCATATGTCCCATGGATGCGAGCTCAGAAAATAGGGGAATTGATGGAAACAGAATAGAAGGACGTGGTTGAGAAGAAGAGGCTGTCAGATGTTGGTGTGAAGAGGGAAGAGAGTAATTTGGTGAGGAAGATGAAGCAGAAGGTTCCTCAGGGACAATAGGTGGAACAGGGAGAATGGGGTTAATCGGAGGTCCGGGTGGAGGAGTGAGAAGAACAGTGGTTGTTTCTAATACCTGTTCGGTGGTTTGTTGCGTAGTGTCATTAGGGTTGGAAACTACAGACTCCACTGCTTTAATCACTTCTTCAAAAATTTCTTTAATGATAGGTTGCCCATCTTCTTGCTTTTCCTGTTTGTATTGTTCCTGAAATTCTTCTTTAGAGGAGCTGGCTGCAGAATCGGCGGTATCATCATGCTCTTGTTGCTAGTTCGGAGATGATGGAGCTGATGAATCCTGGTGCATTGATATTGCTGTGTCATGGAAAGTCTCATCTTCATTGTTGTCGTCTTCTTTTCCGGTGGCCAAACCCTTTACTTGGATATCAGATGAATTGATTCTGATACGTTTTCGGCGGAGGAGCTGGAAAAGTTCTTCGTCATCCTCTTCGTCGTCTTCCAGTATCTGCGTAGATTCTTCATGATGTAATACTGGACCTCTGGGTGGTGGTTGTGCTGCTTGGAGTACCGGAAATAGGAAACTTAATATGTGGGGGAGAGAGGAGCGCGACATATCACCCTTATTGACTTGTTTAATTATTGAAACACATTCTCGATGAATGTGACGGAAATAGTATGAGGCAAAATTTACAGGCTCTCTAGCAGCCATATCTATTGCAGAGTAGAATGGGCGAGAGATCCCATATGTACGCTTTTGCACGTTCAAGATGGCGACTAAGAACTGTAAGGTTGTTCTTTCAGGCTCAGGGCGACAAAGAATAACGTATTCATTAGAGGAATATCGGGGAAACAATTGAATCATGGTAGCTATCGATAAATTAGGGCCATTCTCTCGACCTTCCGGAGAGAGTCGGAATGCATCAGCAAAGGTCTGTAGAGTGATGACTACCCGGGATGGCAAGGAAGTGATTGGCCAACTCTGCTCCGTAGTAGGTGTGGCAGCGATGGCGGCAATGATTTGAGCATAGAACGGGTGACATTCCACTGAATGCCAAGGCAATTCAGCAAAATTGGCCAACCCACAGACACGCAGGAACTCACCTACATCTGCAAGGAGTCCATCACGGAACGCAGCAAAGTTTGCTAACGCTTCCATGGTGCGCACACACAAGCACAAGAACACAATTGCACGGAAAACATTGAAATCACAATACACAGAGCACTCGGATACAATAGTGATTAACAGTGAAACGAAAAAGGTTAAGTAGATACTTGGCAGCGGGAAGCAATTGAAGTTGTTAATCATTGCGCGATGTTGAGATGATAACCTCATAACTACGGTGTGCATGCATGAGCGGAATCAATAAGAAAAAGGCGGCGATTATTCATGGTTATGTATCCAAACGAGGAGTTTATGATTAGGTAGCAAAACGAGGATTTTAAGGATTTTATTCAATCAACATGCAAAACAAAAAGGAAAAGAAAAGAAAAGAGAAAAAAGAAAAAAATATGCGGGCAACCGCAGAATACTTCAGGACGAATCAGGTGCTTGATGATACGGCCGCAACTTTGAACCATTTATCACCTTAGGAAGAGAAATTCCGGTCAAAGTAGTCAACCGAAAAGTACCTGGGCCTACTTGTTCAGTAATCCGGTAAGGACCAAACCATCGTAGTTTGAATTTTCCAGCAGAACGATTTGATTTTGCATTATAAAATAGCACAAGTTGTCCTACCATAAAAATTGGAGTTTTTTAGATATTGATCATGTGTACGAGCTTGCCGCAACTGCACTTCTTGAAGAGTCAGAAAACTTTCCCAGCGATGCTCATCTAGTTCTCTGAGAGTGTCCAACCGAAATGGCAAAGATTCTTTTGGTATCAACTTCTGAGTTATGGCCACACGTAAACTAGGCACTACGACTTCCATTGGAGCAATTGCCTCCAATCCGTAAGCAAGCTTAAAAGGAGTCAGTCCAGTGGCAACTTTATATGTAGCCCGATACGCCCATAATACTGCAGGTAGTAACTGATCCCATCTTTTTGGTGATTCCAGAATCATTTTACGAAGCATATTCAACAAGGTCTTGTTTGTACTTTCAGCCAAACCATTAGCACAAAGATAATAAGGAGAACTGAATTTATGCAGAATTTGAAAAGAGTGTGTAAGTACTTTCATTAAGTTGTTAACAAAATGCGTGCCTTGATCTGTCACAAGTTCCAGAGGTAATCCGAAATACGTCTTTCATCAAACATTTTGCTACCAAAATAGCGGTAGCACATCGTAAAGCCCAAGCTTCTGCCCACCTGGTTGCATAATCTGTACATGTCAGAATATAACGATTATTGCTAAGTATTGCTGGAGGTGTAATAGGTCCAATAAAATCAAGACCCCATTTTTGAAAAGGCTCCAAAGGTAATACAGGTTGGAGAGGGAAGAAATGGCGTTGTAAAGGCTGTCCAGATCTCTGACAAGTATCACATTGCTGCACAAACTGTGATACATCTTTGTACATAGTAGGCCACCAAAGCCCACTTTGCAGGATTTTCAGGTGCGTTAAATCTGTTGCAAAATGTCCACCGGAAGGTATTGAATGGGCCAGAGTGATAACTGAGTTTACTTCATGTGGAGGAATACAACGAAGGAAGATTCCAGTGTGATCCATATAATACAATTCTCCAGCAATCAACCAGAATCTGCGACTGTAAACTGCAATTTTCCTACGCATTGCAGGAGAAGTCTGAGCAGGAAGATATCCATCAGTAAGAAAGGTTAATAACTGATCATAATAAGTAGTTGTCATAGGAGGTTCTACAGATTCATCTTTAGTTGGGGCAGTAACATAAATTGCAGGTGTGGTGTCATCAACACCGACCGGAGCTTCACCGGAATCCAACCGAGAAAGGAAATCTGCTAATGCATGTGCAGTTCCGATTCGATGAATTACTTCATAATCAAACTCTTGTAACAGTAGAACCCAACGCGCTAATCGACCACCTAAATGCTGCTGCCGAACTACATACACCAATGCAGCATGATCTACATGAAAGATGAATTTTTGGCCTAGTAAATAATGCCGGAATTTCTTTACAGAATATACCAAACCAAGACATTCTCTTTCAGTGACTGAATAATTCTTTTCAGCAGGAGCAAGCCTTCGACTTGCATAATAAACAAGTCTGAACCACTTATCAATTTGTTGCATTAAAACACTTCCAATTGCTATATCTGATGCGTCTACAAAAACATGAAATGGGCGATCCCAATCAGGAGGTTGTAAAATTGGAACCTGTGTTAATAAGCCTTTTAGACGATCAAATGCTGTTTGAAATTCCTGTGTCCAAGTAAATTGTCGAGGATTACTAGTTATTAGTCGGTTTAGGGGTATTGCCAAATGAGCAAGCCACCGTAAATGTCGACCATGCCATCTGACTTGACCCATAAATCTCATCACTTCTTTCGGCATAGTAGGCACAGGTGCTTCTAACACAGCTGCAATTTTATCTGGATCAACTTGTATACCTTGTGCAGACACAATATAACCAAGTAGCTTACCACATGAAATCGCAAACATAGATTTGTTTAGGTTCAGGTAGAGTCTGTATTCACGACATTTCTCAAAACACCTTAAATGATACAGATGTGCTACCACTTTACCAAATAAAGAGAAATCATCTAGATATACTTGCATAAAAGAAGTGAGATAGGGTGAGAATATTTCCTGCATACATCACTGAAAAGTGCTAGGAGCATTTCTTAATCCAAACCACATGACTGTACAAGCAAAAACACCCCAATTGCTAATAAAAGCTGTTTTCGGTATATCTTGTTCAGCCATTTTGACTTGGTTATACCCACTGTAACCATCTAAGAAGGAGTACATTTCATGTCCTACTCTGTCTAGCATGGTGTCAAGAAATGGAAGAGGAAATGGATCAGGCACCGTAGCGGAATTCAGTTTCCGGTAATCCACACATATGCGGAGCTACTTGTTTTTCTTAGGAACAATAACAATCGGAGATATCCATTCTGCATGTTCTATTGGTACGATGAATCCGACTTTTAATAACCTATCAAGCTTTGCCTTGACCTGTGCTGCATAGTTAGGATTCATCCAGTAGCTGGGTTGAATAATAGGTTTAGCTTCTGGTTTAAGCACGACCCGATGCTGATAGATGTGAGGGTCTAAACCTTTCATATCTCGGTAATCCCATGCAAAAACATCAGAGAACTCACGAAGAAGTTGAATCAAATCTGATTGAAACACTTCAGACAATCCTTCCTTTATCTTGACAGGTTGTGGATTTACCTCATCTCCTAAATTATAGGTGATCAACTGATCTTCAGGAACATAGAATTGACGAGGTTTTCTTGAATCATCAACTGACTGTAAAAGTTGCTGTATAGCAGCTTCATCTTTAACAACAGTATCTTCTGTCTCTACTTCTTTGGTCACAGGCACCACCGTACAAACTATCGGATTCCATTTTCTACAACAGATTGTAGATCAACAGTCCCTAGGGAAATCAAATCAATGTTATTCTTCAAAAATTCTTCTTCTTCATCATCGGACAAACCATCTAACATGTGAACTGGTTCTGCAACATAAGGTCTAGCATGTAGTTCACAAGGTTGAATAACATCCAATTTGACAACATACTTACGGTGGTTGTCCTTAAAAGTAAGTTCATGTGCTGACCAATCCTGTATAACCTTAGCTTGTTTCAACCAAGGACGACCGAAAAGAAGATTATAATCAAGACTGGACTCCGGTAGTTCTAAAACTACAAAAGTCATTTTAAACGTTGTTCCTTGCAAAGTGATTGGTACATTTCGTACGAGTCCTACTGGATGGACTCTGGATTGGTCAGCCATTCTGACAAAAAATTGGACTGGTTCGATTTCGGTCCATCCTAACTTCTTACAAAGTGTTGTAGTGGCTATGTTTACACCAGACCCACCATCAATTAGTACTTGTGTAATCTTATATTTTTGTACCATACCGTAATTAAAGGAACCGAATGATCCACCGTAGAGTCAGTTTTCGGTTGTACTGTGTTGCTGGAATGCAAGAAGACACAGGACTGAACTGTTGCTGAAATTGTTGCCGAACTCCCGGTACTAATGCAAGTAACTGGCCAAGAGGAAGAGTAATGAATGCTTTAGATAAAATTTCCCATGCTTGATCTGCTGGATTTTTACTTTTTACCGAGTCTGAAGATGATGCATTTGTTATCGGGGTAGAATCTTGTTCCTGCGATCCTTCTTTTGGCAATGGAACTTGTGTCACCGGAATTGGATCTGGGAATACTGGAGGTTTTGTGGTGGTCCACTGACTAGCTTTGTTATACATTTGTTGTTGTTCGCGAATACCCGGTTCAAACACTTCAGCTTCTGGTTGTAGTTGCTTACCGGATCTGGTTTGAACTACTGCGGCTTGTGTTTCTATTGGTGTGATATGAACCATGTTCGTCATCGCATTCTGGCGCTCTTTCTTCCTCTGATCATATTCAGCTGCATCTTTACAAAATCTTTGGATGTGTCCTAATTCACCACAAAAATGACAACGAGGGGTTGGCAAAGCAGGACCTTCTTATGATGTACCTGTCTGCCATCGGTTTGCATTGTAGTTAGTATTCCTCTGTCCTCTATAATTTCGGTATCCTTGCTGTAACCGATCTGTGCTTCTTTCTCCTAGGGGTGTCCTTCGCAAATTTGGTACCACCCAAGGTTGTCTGTACTTGGGATACGACTCACCGGATCGAGTAACCGGCATATATCACTTTTACAATACTTTTGTACTACTTCTACCTTACTGTCGCTTCACAATCTATAGTGACCTTCCCACAATCACTTTGCAACACCCTGTTGCCATTTTCTGGTGCCACTTTCCCACAGACGGCGCCAGTGTTAAACGTAGCTTTTGCCGTTTAAAGCACGTTTAAACATCTATTCGGGTTCTTGGGAATGGAAGGGGTCTGCTAAGCAGAGGCCCTATACTTAATCTTCCCAAAATAAACTCACTCACATAACAATCTGTTCAATAACTTTACTAATCCAACTTACTAACCGAAAACTCAGACTTCGTTCCTTTTACAATATTACTATTCTGATTTGTCTACTCACAGAATGCTGATTCATATACAAATTAAGACTTCATCACTGACCAGCACACAATGCAAAGACTACCGTAACACAAACTCACAGTAATAACTTAACAGAACAATGATTCAATACTCAACTTAAGATAAACCTTACTGTAACTTAATCTTTACCGTACAAGGGCAGATCATCAACACAGAAGACAGACACAATATGACTCAGAGTTATGAAACGCAACACTACAACAACTACACAGACATATCACCTAGACAGACAGTCTAGTGATCTCTGGTCGTCACCGAACCGTCTTTTTCCATTGATTTATAAAAGGTTACAACATCTACGCAACGACCTTTTGATTCGTGTGGAATATGAAAAGAGTCAGACTTTACAATTGCCAATCCCGAGGCTAACATATGTCCAAGATACTCTATCTCGTTTTGGAGGAAAGAACTCTTTTCAGAATTTTCATAAAGTTTATTTTTACGTAACAAATCAAAGAATGTTGCTAAATGAGTTTCATGTGCATTGTCATTCCTACTATAAATAAGTATATAATCAAAGAAGACAAGAATGAAGTCTTGGTATTCAAGGAAAATATTATTCATCATATGGGCAAAGGTGGCGGGTGCATTGGTAAGTCCAAAAGGCATTACCATGAATTCAAAATGGCCATGTTGAGTTCTAAAAGCAGTTTTATAACTATCATGCGATGTCATTCTTATCTGATGATACCCAGATTTGAGGTTGATTTTACTGAAGACACAAGCTCCACGAAGTTTATCTAGCAACTCATCTATCCTAGGGATAGGATACCTATTCTTAATGGTAATTTTATTAAGTGCTCTATAATCAATGCACATTCTATACGTCTTGTTCTTCTTTTCAACTAAAAGAACAGGGGCTCCAAAGGAGAAGAGCTAGACCATATTAGTCCTTTATTGAGTAAATCTTTAACTTGTCTAGCTATTTCATTTTGGTGTAAAGGTCCATGCCTATAAGGTGCTTTAAGAGGAGGAGAGCTACTCGGAATTAAATCAATCCTATGGTCAAGAGATCCCCTAGAAGGTAGTATTGCAAAAGGAAAATTAGCCATAAAACAATCCTTATACGAGTCCATAAATTACTTATGTGCACTTGGAAGTGTATGTGTATAATCAGTTATAGTATTCAGAAAGACAATACATGAGTTATAACCTTTCCTAAAAGCTCGTTTGACTTGCGTATGACTAATGAATGGCAAGGGTTGAAAATCATGCATCATGGACAGTGAAACATCTTTATTTTGAAAATTGAAAGAAATCATGTGTGTATCATAATCAATGCACCGGTTGTAATTATGTCAAAATGGCATGCCAAGTATAACATCATATGACTACAACGGAGCAATTAAAAAATGAACGTTCATCTACATATGAGCCTATACAAATCTGAACATCATG
>CM035423.1:38531928-38534428 GCA_020310875.1 Ceratopteris richardii | reverse complement strand
AGTATTCCTACTAGGGAAGAACTTGCAATGTTGAAAACTTGGATGAGAAAGGATGCTCAAGCAAGGAGTATCATCTACATGGCTGTAAATGATTACCTTCTACCTCACATCAGAGGTTTAGAAAGTGCTACAGATGTTTGGAATGCCTTGGAAGAGCATTTCCAAAATACAACTAAGTCAAGGAAGTCCTCACTATGGGCTGAGTTCACAACCTTCAAGAAGAAGAGCTCACAATCAATTTCAGATTATGTGGCAAAGATGAAAGATATTGCAGATAGCTTGGGAGCAGTGGATGAAGACATTGAAGAGGAAAAGTTGGTAAGACAAATACTTACAGGTCTAAGAGGTGATGAGAAGTGGAAGCCTTTCATCTTGTCCATAGAGTTGTCACTTGATCACTTTACTCCTGACCTTAATCAATTGCTAGGACATATGCTAACCTTTGAGCAGGATCTTAAAGGAGACAATGATAGAAGTACAAGTCAAGCTATGTACTCCAAGGACAAGAAAAAGAATGGCAAGGGAAAGCAATCAAATGATGATGAAGGGAATTCAAATCAAGCCAACTTCACAAAAGGGAAGACAAATTTCAGAGGTAAAGGAAGAGGAGGTAAGAACAAAGATAATGCTAAAGCTTGTTGGATTTGTGGCAGAACAAATCATTTGGCAAATGATTGTTGGTATAATAATCAAAGTGGAGGATACAACAATCAGAATTATAGTCAAAGAGGTAGAGGAGGCAGAAACCAAAGAGGCAACTTCAGAGGAAGAGGTGGTAGGACATCATATGGTAGAGGAGGTGGAAGAAACTTCCAATCTCAGTCCTACAACAATAATTATTACAATTATGCATCAGATCAGAAGGATGACATGACTCTTATCTTAAATGCAACTCATGAATCAATGGGAGAAGATCAAAGAGTGTTTTATATTGACTCAGGGTGCAGCAACCATCTGAGTGGGAATCTATCCTTGATGACTGATATGGAAGCAAGGGTGAATGGACATACAGTTCAAACAGGTGACAATACCAAACATAAAGTGGAGAGCATTGGATCAGTTAAGACAAAGAGTGGAAGTACACTTCTGAGTAAGGTACTTTATGTTCCTACTATTCCTAAAAATTTGATAAGTGTAGGACAAATTGTGGAGAAAGGATATGAGGTAAGATTTACAAATGATGGTGTCTATGTACAAGATCCAAATCAGGGATATAGAAACATAATTGCAGGTAAAAAGGAAGGAAGATTGTTTACTCTCAAAGTCCAAGGTAATGTGGGACATGCATTGTTTACCTATGGAGGTCAAAAGGTGTCTGAATTAGACCTATGGCATAAGAGGCTAGGTCATTTCAATGAGAGAGCTATAAAGGAGATGTCAAAGAATCAGGTGGTGCTTGGATTGCCAAACATTGAAGGGCAACATATGGTGTACAAGTGTGAAGCTTGTCAATTAGGTAAAGCACATAAAAGTTCTTATAACAAATCAGGGTACAAGTATTCAAATATGCTTGAATTGGTTCATACAGATGTATGGGGTCCCTCAAGGGACTATAGCATAAATGGATCCAGATATTATGTGTTGTTTGTTGATGATGCAACCAGGTGGATTACTTTGTATGTAATCAAGGATAAATCAGAAGTCTTCAAGACATTCAAACATTTCCATGCTTATGCAGAAAGGATCACAGGACAAAAGCTAAAGAGGTTAAGATCAGATGGAGGGGGAGAGTATTTCTCAAAAGAGTTTGATGATTATTTGTGGAATGCAGGTATCAAAAGAGAAGTGACTTGCAGGTACTCCCCTCAACAAAATGGAGTAGCAGAAAGGAGGAATAGGACTCTTGTAGAGTTTGCAAGAGCCATGATGAAGGAAAAGAATTGTCCAAATTACTTATGGGCAGAGGCCATTAACACTGCAACATACCTTGTGAATAGGTTGCCTTGCAAAGCTTTGGATGGAGGAACCCCTTATGAAGCATGGTGGGGTAAGAAGCCTAGTCTTGATCATTGTAAAGTATTTGGATGTATTGCTTATGCTTATGTTCCTTCACAATTAAGACATAAGCTAGAACCAAAGGCAGAGAAGTATGTGTTTATTGGATATGATGATAGACAGATGGGTTATAGGTTGTGGAGTCCATCCACAAAGCAATTTCTTGTTACTAAAGATGTAACATTTGATGAGCAAAACATGTGGTATACAGGATCACCAAATGAGTATGCAGGTGTTGAAGAAATACAAAGGAAAGGAAAGGCAAAGGTAAAAGTATGTGAAGAAATTGTTGATGAAGTTGACTCTAGATGTAGAGTGCAGGATCATGTAGAAGAAGGGTCAAGATTTGATCCAGAATCAAATGAGGCTGAAACTTCAAGAAGTGCAGAAATCAGGAGATCTACAAGAGAAAGGAAAGAGCCTATAAGGTATAGTTATGATACATCTTTCCTAACAACAAAAGATTATGCCTACATTGTGAAAACAGAAGAAGATCCAACCACTT
>CM035423.1:38489428-38511928 GCA_020310875.1 Ceratopteris richardii | reverse complement strand
TCATCTGAAGACGAATACGGTCCGAACAACGGCAAAGGCGAATCAACCCCGGAAAGCTCTTTTCCGTTAGGGTTAAAGCTCTCTATCTCTATCTAACTTTTTCTTAAAGCTCTTAAGCTCTTAACTGAGAGAAAGAAACTTTTCACTCTTAACGACGCCTAAGCCTCATTTGTTTAGTTTGTGCTTAAGCTCTTCTAGGAGTCTTGAGCGAAGTTCACTAGCTAGCTAGCTCTTCTAGGAGTATTGAGCGAAGTTCACGTTCTTTCTTGAGCTCTTCTTTGAGAGACTTGCTTGCTCTGTTCGGCCTAACTCATATGGGGACTACGAGCTGCTAGCTTTGAACCCTTGATCTTGAAGATATGTAACCAACCTGTAATTCCAAGCTCTAGGAGCTTGTTTCAATCCATACAATGCTTTCTTAAGTCCGCAAACATAAGATGGATGATTAGGGTTTTCAAAACCTGGTGGTTGTGACATGTATACCTCTTCATTTATCCAACCATTTAAGAATGCATTTTTCACATCAAGTTCGAGGAGTCTCCAATTCCTTGCAGCAGCTACACTTATCAATGTCTTGATTGTAGTCATCTTTGCAACTGGTGAGAATGTTTCCTCATAGTCTGTACCATGAGTTTGTGAGCATCCTTTGGCAACTAATCTTGCCTTGTACCTACAAACTGATCCATTTGTATTTCTTTTAACTTTATATACCCATCTGCAACCAATTACCTTTTGATTCAGTGACATTGGAACCAAATCCCAAGTGTCCATCTCCTTCAATGCATCTATCTCTTCGTTCATGGCCTTTTCCCAATTAGGATTTCCCTTTGTCTCTTCATAGGTTGAGGGTTCCTCTAAAATAGAGTCTTTTGCCAAGTAGATTGAATGCTTCGTAACAAACATGGAATCATATCCATACCTTTCTGGTTGTTTCTTCTCTCTTGCTGATCTTCTAGGTGCTTGTTTTGAGCATTCTCCAACCTCTTGCATCTTTACTTTGCCTCTTGACTTCCATAGCTTGTAATCCCTTTCTCTTTCATCTTGGTCATCGTCTGTATCACTTCTTGGATCCTGGACCTGTGTATCATGCTTGCTTCCTAATTGATGAGAGTCAGAATCAAGATCATATGGTAGTGTTACCTTTTGTTTGTCTTCATCATACCAAGACCTGTGTTCTTCAAACACAACATCTCTAATTGTAGTGAATTTCTTGGTTGAAGGATTGAAGAACCTGTAACCCATCTGAGTTGAATCATATCCAATAAACACTGCATTTGTTGCCCTTTCATCTAGCTTACCTCTTATTTGTGATGGTACATGAACATAAGCTAAACAACCAAAAACCTTGCAATGTCCAAGACTAGGTTTTCTTCCATGCCATGCTTCATAAGGAGTCATACCTTGAAGTGATTTGGATGGTAGTCCATTGACGAGGTACACAGCAGTTGAAATAGCTTCTGCCCATAGATAATGTGGCAACTTCTTCTCTTCAAGCATTGTTCAGGCTGATCCAACCAATGTCTTGATTCTCCTCTCTACAATTCCATTTAGTTGAGGAGAGTACCTGGTAGTCACTTCTCTTTTGATACCTTTGTCCTGCAAGAACTCATCAAACTCTTTGGAGAAGTATTCTCCCCCTCCATCAGATCTGAGCTTCTTTAGTGATCTACCTATATGATTCTCCACATGTGCAAGATACTTCTTGAAGCAATCAAACACTTCATTCTTACTCTTGATAAAGTATAGAACAATCCATCTACTATGGTCCTCAATAAATGAGACATAATACCTTGATCCTGCCAATGAAGGTTCTTGACTTGGTCCCCATACATCTGTATGTACTAAGTTCAAAACGTTGTTGTGGATGTAGCCTTTGTGGTTGAATGGTTATCTTTGTGCCTTCCTAATGTGACATGCATCACACCTGTTGATCATGTGTTGCTTTGATATGTTCCGTAGTCCTAGAACACTTTGATCCTTGCATATATCCTTCGAGGTTCTTTCATTCACATGAGCAAGTCTCTTATGCCACACTTCAAGCTCACTTAGGGTTTGAGACCCAAAGTTGAATAGAGCTATTGTAGCTCAAGCGTAAGCACCACCTCCTTTACTTGTCAATCTGTGGAGACGTGAGGACCGGTATGAAGACCACGAGCAAGTGAAGACACAAGTGCGTGAGTGAAAGCACACAAACATGCACACACATACACACACACGCGCACAAAGTAAGATCAAAGAGAGGAACAATGGAAAGCTTCGATTGCAAATGCGTTCTCTTACAAAAGCTCTATTCTCTAACAAGCTAACCCCCAAAAATGAGCTCTCTAGCTCTTTTTATAGTTTTTTGACTAGTTTTGGCCCTGTCCAGACCTAGTGTCCGGCCTAGTTAAAAATTAGGTTCTAGGGCTTATTTGAAGGCTCAAACGGAGTCTGAAAATTATGAAAATTGGTAGGATGACATTTCTAATCCTCGTCAAGCTCGAGGACTCCTGGGCTTGCACAAAATGGAGCTACAAAAATAGAAAATGGTATTTACAATGGTTTTAGTGATGGAAATCACTATTTTTGTAGGGGATTCTTCTGAAAAGTTGACATGTACTTCTTGGAGCTCCCTACTTGCTCCTTATTCTTGTGTGTCCACCTCTTAGATGTGCTTCCATGCTTGTGCTTGACCTTGAGTTCCAACTCCCCGCCTCTCGAGTCTGTCGTCCCTGACAAACCCTTGTTGTAGTGGTTGTTCCATGTAGTGCCTTGAGAGGTAGGATCCATTCTGTATGAACAAGAGCTGTCTATCATCCAAATTTGGCAGTGTTGGTTGTCCGGTTCTTCATTTGTCACTGAAATCCTTTGCAAGTCGTAGTCCCTTGGTATGTGCTTCTTTCGTGGATACGCATGAATGCATTGTTGTCAGCTTCAAAGATTGTGAGTTGCTCCAAAGAGGTTATCAAGACTGAGTTGGAGCAACTGCTAGCTTCAAATTGCTTCCTAGGTATTGATGTTGCCCCTAGGATGTCCTCTAGCTCTTCTAAAGATGATGTTCAGAGTAGTCATGCCAAGTACTCATAACCCATAGTGAATGATGGGTAAGTATGTTAGTGCATGGGTTGAAAAAAGTATGTGCCTTGTGCATGGCCTTGTAATGTAGCCCTATGCATGCTTACTTGGAAAATGCATTGGAAGAAGTATGGTGCAAAAATTTGGGGTCTTGAGCTAAGTGCTCAAGGGTATGCTGATGAAGAGGTTTCCTACTCTATCATGGTTATAATGTGGCCCAAGTAGGAGAAAGGTCAGCCGATGCGGATCTCTTCGTGCTGTACACAAGGCATTTGTGATGGAACATTATCGATGAATGTCCGTGTTGATGGTCCACTGATGAAATCTTTGAGTGCATGGTTCTGTCTCCTCTTTTCAAAGCAACATTTGTCAAGTACTGAGAATTGAATGTCTTTATATTCCTTGACAAACAACATTTGGTAACTACACCAAGCTTAGTTTCACATATTCTCTTTAGCTCACCATAAGCAGGAGTCTTCTCATCCAGTATACAGATAAAGATTTGCAGGGTACCAGAACTACCCCTTGCAGATATCTCCCTGGATGCTCTCGTACATGCAGTAGTTAAGCATCACTCAAGTTGCGGACCTTCAAGCTCTTCACTCCTACCATGATAAGAGGAAACCATAGTTGTGGATGCCATGTTCATGCCAAGTTCTTGACATCTACCAGATAAGACAGCAATTATATCATCTGCTAGCCGAGACACACTTCTATCCAAACTGATAAATGCCCAGTAATCAAGAGTTCCACCTTCAACTAAGCATGACTCATTCATGTTTCATGAGCCACACATGGGAACAAGTTCTTCCTCTCTCTCTCTCTTCTTCTTTTTTTTTTTTTTTTTGAGGAACAATGTCAGAAAACAAGAAGACAGATGTTACTATCAGAAAAAATATTTGACATAAGTCAATGTGCTCTTGTGCATGGGACTCTCAAATGTGTCTATGCACGGCCATGTAATGTGGCCCTATATTAATGCATACTTTGGAAATGCATGACCTGAATGGTGCAAAAGACTGGGTTGTGCAAGGAGCACATGGTTGTCGCTCGTCGAGGCTTTCGATGTTATTTGCAGATGTTGATGCCATCCTTGGTGGAGGTATCCATTGGATCTTGAAATGATGTAATCCTCCTTGTTGGGGTCCATCTTAGAACAACTTTTGGCACTGTAGAGATTACTTCAGGCAGCTTCATCTTTGGATGGTTTCTTAAATTTTGTATCCCACGTGGTTGGTTCCTTGGTTTTGTTGGGGCTACGAGTGCTTTTGTCTTCCATACCCATACCATTGTGTCTGGTCTTCTAACCCTTGTTGAAGAGGCGAGTTGATCTGGTTTTAGTCTTCGTGTTTGGTTCTGACCCTTGCCCCGCCTTGGCTTCTTTGTTGCGACTTTTCTCATGTGGGAGAGCATAGATTGTTGTGTATGTAAGAGCTTCTTGGGTACCCATATTTGCAATTGTCCTTGTTGAGTTGCAGCTAAAGAATTCTTAGGCACCCAAACTTGTCGAATATCTTGTGGTTGAGTTTGTCCTAGCTTCTTTATTCATTTTCTGGCCTGGTAGGAGTCCCTAGAGGGGAACTGTGGGTTTAAGGCCGGTGGTTGTTCTCCTTTTCGTACCCAGATCTGCTTCATGCCCGGCACTACTTTCCTTTGGAAATCGCGTTGTCTATTTCATATAGCAGTTGTCCTATTCGGTTGTGCTTGCATTGTTGGTTGAGTGGTAGTGGCGGTATTAGTCCTTGCACCAGAGGAGGAGTCCGCTTGTCTTTGAGCCTGTTCTTCCATGATCGAGTTCTCCTGCGACATAGAGCTTTTGATGCATACAACATCTCTTTTGCTAAGATTAGTCCTAGGAGAACTACAAGATGTGACATCTGGATTTGTGAGCATGCCATTTTCTAGTTCTAATGTAAAGCATTGTCCCTGGACCCAAACTTGAAGAAGTTGACTTCTTATGTTCAAGTTGACTGCATTGTCATAAATCCAATCTTGTCCTAAGACAAGAGGTTCTATAAGGTTCTCATCTTGACACACTAGCACTTTGACGTTCATTGGAACATCTTGAAGGTAGATGGGAAGTTCCACCTCGCCCAAACAAGGGGTTTCCACACCTCCCAATCCTATGAGATAAGCTTCTATGGGATTGATGTTCAACTGCAAGTCTTGGCAGTAGGAAAGTCTAACTGCACTACTTGTTGCACCTGAGTCAATCAATGCTTTCACATTCCTTGCACCCTTTCCTTGTCCTATCTCTATGGTCACAAAGGGACGTCGGTCAATGACTTGAGAAGTTGCTATGCCTGATTTTTGGCACATATCCATGTGATATTTTGGGGCTTTTGAGTTAACATCTAGGCCTAGTCGCCTTAATTTATTTCGCCTAATACGCTCTCTGGCCTCTGCCTATGCTTCTTCTCTGACTCTCATTTCTTCTTCTTTTCGCTTCTTAGCAGTGTTGAGTCTCGTAAGCATATCCTTTGTAAGAGGTTCTTGGTATAACTTGACTCTACATCCACTAATATAGTTTGGAAAGATATCTCCTTCTAGAGTGGCCAACTGAACTGCACCGCTAGTGGAAATTCTATTAATGATCATAGGTCCGTATCCTCTTTTTTCCAATTTACGAGCATGTTGCTTTAGCGTATAAACCAACACTAGGTCTCCCTCTTTCAATCCTTTATCTTTGATGTTTGCATCAAAGTATGCCTTTTGTCTTTTCTTTGCAGCATAGATGCCTGCCGCAACGCGAGCCTTGTCTCACCTAAGCGTTCTAGATCAAAGATTCTAGAGGACAATTCATGTCCATTAAACTCTTGCTCTTGTGCTACTTTTAAAGCTGGGATTAGGAAATCTAAAGGTAGCACAACATTCTGTCAGAAGACCATCTCAAATGGGGTGGCATTGAGTACCGTTTTATAAGCAACTCGATAAGCCCAAACAGCATGATGAAGTTGTTTATCCCAATCAGAGCGTTTATTATTTACTAGTTTAGTCAAGACATTACATAGGATCTTGTTTGTGCTCTCAGATTGTCCGTTAGCTTGTGGATGATAAGGGGCAGACTTCTTATGTATGACCAAGAATTCTCGGAGAAGATTTTCAATGACTTCATTCAAGAAGTGCATGCCTCTATCACTTACTGGTTCTATTGGTAACCCATATCTCGTGAACACGTTCTCAAATAAGAACTTTGCCGTTGTCTGAGCATCATTCTTTGTGGTGGATTTGACTTCTACCCACTTGGTAAGGTAATATGTGGCTACAATAATATACTCTGCATGGGAGTTTCTAGCTGGGGGGTTAATAGGACCTATGAAGTCTATGCCCCACTTCGAAAATGCGCGCCCTCCCATCATTGGCCTCAAAGGCATCTCGTCTTTTCTAACTGGATATTGTGCACGTTGGCATGTGTGACATTTCTTCACATAGGTATGTGCATCCATATGAAGAGTGGGCCACCAAAGTCCTGAGAATAGAATGGTCTTGATCACTCGGTCAGGACCAAAATGTCCACCTGCAACACCACTGTGTGCAGTCTCTAAGACCTTTAAATAGTCTGACTCATGAACGCACAGTCTTAAGTAACCATCTTTGCCTCTTCGGTATAGGTTCTCTCCTAGTAAGGCATAGCCTTGAGCCTCTTGCTCCATGCTTTGTCTTCTTGCTAGACTAGCCTCTTTGGGTAATCGTCCCGACCTCATAAACTTTACCAATGGAGCACTCCAATCAGGAATTAATGACACTTGATAAAGGGTGGCATGCTCCACTGGTGGTCTCTCTCTGCACATTGGACAATTCTTAATCCATTCATGTATTTCTTTGTCCATGCTAGGCCAATACACTCCTAAGCATTTCAGATTTTGTAATGTGCACTGTTTAGAATAATGATTTCGTAGCAATCCTTCATGAGCTTGTTGCAACCAACTACTATGTTCATCGTCCTCAACACAACAAGCTAATACACCCTCAGTATCTTGTTTGTACATGCTTCTAGCCAATATGTGATATTTTTGTGATTTTACAATTTCTTCTTGTGATGTTTTCACATTCTTATTTGCAGGGCCGAAGGTGAGGATTGGTACCAACTTATTTGCCCATTTAGGAACAACTTCTAAATTGAATAGATAAGCATCGGGTAATTCATCAGACACTCCTTGCGGTGACTCTCCTGAAGTGATGCGAGAAAGGTGATCTGCCCGAAGGTGGGTTCTACCTTTCCTGACAACAACTTCAAAGTCATATTCCATTAGTAAGAGGAACCATCTTACTAAGCGTCCAGTATTGCAAGGTTTATTGACCAAATATAACAAAGCTTTATGATCAATGAAAAACTTGAACTTGTTGGCCAATAAATAGTGTCTAAACTTCTTCACAGCATATACCATGCCTAAGCCCTCTCGCTCAGTTGTGGTATAGTTTCGTTCAGCTGCGGTCAGCTGTCTACTAGCATATGCTATGGGCAAATCTAAGTTTCCTTCACCTGTGGGTTGTGTTAGCACACATCCTATGGCGTGATTGGATGCATCCACATGGACATGGAATGGTTTATTCCAATCAAGAGTGATCAGTATTGGTGCTGTGCACAAACGTTTCTTCAATTCATTGAAAGAATTCTCGCATTCGTCGTTCCACTCAAAATTAGACAACAAGGCATAAAGGGGTCTAGCTATGATCGCGTACATGTGGATAAACCTACGGTAATATCCACAATGGCCCATAAAGGCTTGTACCTCTTTAACATTCCTTGGTCTTGGCAGCTCTGCTATGGCTCGTACCTTATCTTCATCTGTTGAGATTCCATTCTTAGAAACAATATGACCTAAGATTTTACCTTGACGCACCATGAACACACACTTTTCTGGGTTCAGACACACTCGATATTCTCTACACTTGTTGAAGATTTGTCTGAGCTCATGGATGTGAAATCTTCTTTCTTGGGAATGAGCACATAAATCATCCACATACACTTCTAAGCTCTTTCGCAAGAACTCTTTGAAGACATCACACATGAGCCTTTGGAATGTTGCAGGTGCATTGGTGAGCCCAAATGGCATCACACGAAATGCAAAGATTCCCCACTCTGTAGCAAACGTTGTTTTGTGTTGATCTTCTAGGGCAATGGCTACTTGGTTGTAACTTGAAAATCCATCAAGGAAGCTATAAACTTCGTTGCCTGCAACACGCTCCAAAAGGTGTTCCGTGATTGGAAGTGGATAACTATCTCTGATCGTAGCGGCATGAACTTTTTTCAGGTTAATACATACTCGCAACTTCCCATTCTTCTTGGGCACCACTACAATGGGGGACACCCATTCAGTATGCTTAATCTCATAGATGAATCCAACTTTAATCAGCCTATCAATTTCTTCTTTTATTTTGGCTGGATATGTGTCATTATATGTGTAGGGATTCTGTTTGGCAGGCTTAGCATCTGTAGTCATGGGGATCATATGAGAGCATATTCTTGGATCTACCCCCTTCAAGTCTCTATAGTGCCATGCAAACACATCCCTATATTCCCTTAATAGAGCTACGAGATCCATTTCTTCTCTTGCACTTAGGTCATCTCCTATATATGTGCATCTCTCTTCGTTCTCTTCAATGGTCACTACAATTTTCTTGGTTTTTTCTTTATTATCATATGATTCTCCTATGATCGCCTCTCTCTTAGGCATTTCTACCAAAATTTTGTTGTCGTCAACTTCATATTTCTTGAAGTTTTCTGGTACTTCAAACAATGATTCCTCCTCTTCTTGTTTCACTGCTTTTCTTTTCTTCTTCTTTTGATTGATCTCACTTCCATCCTTTGAATTTACCATTTTAATACTTGTGAGAGGTTCTTCTTCTTTCTGGTTAAACACTCCGACATCTTCTAAATAGTGCTTCTCTGAGTTAAAGCAACTATCCATCACAATGGACTCTAGATCATCGTCATTCTCTTCTTCTTCTATGACATCACTAGGGTCACATTCTTCTAGCAAGGTCTGACACATGAACACTCAAATATCATAACCTTCCTCATCACAATGAGGTGTCCATTGTTCTTCATTGACTGCAATGTCCATGGTAGCTAAGATTTCTGGCCAGCCATGAGGCTCAAATTCCTCATCTGGAAAAATCATTGGGGTGTAGGCTGGGTCCCTAATTGGTCTATCTCCTGGTGAAGTTCCTTCTTCCCTCGTCTTCAAGCATTTTTCCTCTTCCTCTGCGACCTTGCACATCCACAAATGAGTATCTTCATGCAGCCATGATGGATCAGGTGAACTTTCAGAATGCACAGAGATTGAATCTTCTTTTGCTTTTTGGATAGGATTCCATTGTAGGGGTGGTACATCTCTAAAGGATTAATCCTTCAAATTGACCTTGGTGGTGACCCCTAAGTGTTGTAAGTACAAGGAGTTGGTTCCCCAATCTTGTACTATTTGCAATTGTCGTAGGAAGGGTCTTCTTAGGATCATCTCATAAACATTATTTTTCTCAAAGTCACATATACCAAAGGTGTGTTCAAACTCTACACCACAAGTGGTTAGAGTTATCCCTTTGAGCAATCCTAGAGGTCTTTCAAAATGACCATCAGCCATTTGAAGCTTCATTCTAGTTGGTCTTAATGTGGGTTTGCCCCATTGCTTCCACAAGGAGGTGGTCGCAATCGCAACACCAGCACCAGAATCTATGATTGCTTTGGTTGTGTAACCTTGATAGGTGATTGGAAGATAAGTATTACCTTCTTCACCCTCACACATGTCTCGTATTTTATCGAGAGGTATCTCTGGAACTTTTTGCTTAGAGTCTGTTTTTGGCATTTTGGAATCAAGTTCCGGGACCTGATCCTACACATGGTTCCATAGCGCGGGTTTTGCTTTGAGCAGCTCTTCTATAGTGAGATGACATTGAACCTTAGTGTTCTTCACAACATCAGTGTTCCTTGGGACCACTGAGTCTTCATGTTTGATCAGTATTGTGGGAGCTCTAATCTGAAGAGATTCAGATTCCCATGGGCCTGGAAATTGAGGCAGTTCCTCTAAGGTATTAGATTCAAAATCTAACCTTTCATCTTCTTGTTGTTCTGATTCATCTCCGTAAATAGATGGAATGTCTTGGGGAAATTGATCACGAAGATCATCAATCTCAGGAATAGGAGGGGAATTACCCTTCTCCTTGGCCCATTTTTCTTCTTGTATTTCCCGCAAGAACTCTTGAGAGTACTGTTGAATTGAAGGAGGTATTCCAGCATCCATGGAATTAGGAACATAAGCTCCCATTGGTGGTGAGCTTCCTCTTTCAATAACTGGTTGAGCCTGTGGAGGTAAAGAAATTTGTGGTTTGCTTACCAACTGCTCTAATCTTTCTAGTAAGCCTTGGAAATGCAAATCCGGTTTGACAGAGTTTGTCTGATTGAACTTTTGACTAGTCTCGAGTATAGCTTGAGCTTGTTCTACCATTTTCATGCACATTTTCATCCGTTCAATCTCTAAGTCTGCTCTAGGGTAACTCTTGTCTAGGTTTGCAGTTGTTGGCCCTTCTTGAAGTCGAGCCTGGTAGGCCTTGAACATCATGTCCAAGCCTTCTGGGGTTGGATCTGCAAGAACAGACCCTGGTTGTGGTCTATTTACAATGGATGGTGGGGTGGGATGAGGTGGAGTGGATGAAGTGTCAGCATGGGAGGGGTTTTGAGATGCGATGTCTTCTAATTTTGTTTTTACGTCTTTCAAGCTTTCTTCTAGTTTCGATAACTTTTTATTCCACTTGCGATTAGCCTTCTCTCTGGTATCTTTCCATGTTCTTGTTTTCCTCCTACTAGGTTCTCCTGATTCACTCGACTCCGATTGTGTTGCTGGTTTATCCTGTTTTAAGGCTTGGGCTCTAGTGACAGCTTGTATAGGAGCCACATTATTGCTGCTTGAACTTGAATCTGTCACTAAGCCTACCACATTAATGGGTGTAATCTTGGGTGCACTAGAGGGGTTTCTTGGACAATCTCTAGGGAGATGGTCTTTGCCACATTCAGGACAAAAAGCTTGTATTGTGATAGCCTGTCCTTGACTCGGAGATGGTGGGTGGGGACAATCACGAAGGAAATGGTCACCCTGACATCTAAAACATGGTCCTCTAGGGGCTTGTGGTCTTACTTGTCTCAATTGGGGCCTAGGGTTAGCATTTGTGTACATGACATTGGAGTATTCAGGCTCCCAATTTTGTTCCATAGGTGGTGCCTCATATTGATACAGATAAATCTCAGGTGACTCTGTGTAATAAGCATGTGGACTACCTTCATGGGAGTAGTCTGAACTATGAGCATGAAAGTCATTCTTTGAGATGAGTGGGGTCACTGGCACCAATGCTCTATTTGGATTTTCCTCTCCCACTACATACTTGACTGGAATCACGTTGGCAGGAGCTGGTGGTTGGTTTCCCAAGACTGGTTGTGGCCTATATGGTGCCTAATACTGTTGTTGTGGTCAATAATATGCCTGTTGGTATCGGTTCTGATACCTACCCTGTTGGTAAGGTTGTTGATAATTCTATCTAACAGCCTGTCTATTGTATGTACAATCTTGAGCCATATGGTTCGTGCATTTTCTCTCAATAGTGCAATATGGAGCATTCCTTTCTCTAATGTTTTGGTTTTGCATTGGGCATACGTTAGCCATGTGGTCCCCTCCACAGGTATAACATCGGTTCAATGAGGTGACTCTCTGTGTTTGTCTATTTTGGACTCCCAGCTTCTTGGCAACTTGCTCAGCTATCTCATCTAATTCTGTGGAGATTTTTGAAGTATGACTAGTAGAACTATCAGAGTCCTTATAGAGTTTGGACAATCCTAACTCCTCACCCAAGTTATCTTCTATGTCAATGCACGTCCGCACACACTCTTCTATGGATCTAGGCTCTTTCAAGTACACATATGATCTTAACTTTGTGCTCAGTAAGCCATCTAAGAACAAAGCCACTTGTTTGGCTGGTGTGGGTAACTCTGGAGCAGGGCATCTTTCTAGGTACTGTCTAAACCTTCTACCTACTAGTCGCATTGTTTCTTGGGGTGTCTACTTGAAACTGTGGATCAAAGATGATGTGTTATGCCTGATACCACTCTTGGAAAATTCTACAATGAATTCGTCTAGCAGCTGACCTATATCGCGATAGTTGCGACTACTCAATGGTTGAAACCAAGCTAAGGCAATGCCCTTAAGAGTCAAACCAAATGCCTCGTACTGGGTGAACAAGTCCTCAACCTGTTCAGCTCTTAACACTTGTTTGAACTCGGCCACATGATCATAAGGATCTCCTGACCCGTCAAAATAATTCTTCATTGCCTTGATCACTTGAGTGGGTCTAAGGGTTCTTGGGTGCTCTCGGGGTCTAGGCAATGGAAACTCCTGTTCATCTCTTTGTTTCCTATGTGCTTGATGTCTCTCTCTTTCAGGTCTTTCATTTTCAAATCCTGACCTATTCCTGCCCACGGTGTGTGCAAAACTTACCTCGGGTCTCTCTCTAGTTCTTTCTCTCTAGGCTTCATGAGCGTGGCATGATCCTACTCCTTGGAGGCCATGGGAAACATTGGATCTTGGTGGAGGGAAAATCAATTCACTCTTCCAAGTATATGCATGTCTATCATGTTCTGTTACCAAGAAAATTTTCTCTGATATGTTATCCAGTTAGACAACTTTTCCTGGTACCTCTGGATCCTTGAACTCGTAGATGATGACTATGCCCAGTTGGCTAGGTTGATCTGGCTTGAATCTCCAAAAGGCTTCCTCTGTTTCTTTATTCAAGAATAGTTCTATGCTTTTGTTGTCTTGAGGGATCCAGTCTGGAGTGATCACTCTGGTCAAAATTGACTTACCTCTAGGAGTCTGGGGTCCTTGTCCTACATTTCCTTGTTCTAGGTCTCCTATCTCATTCTCAGGAATGACATTTCCAAACTCATCAGTCCTATATGGTAGGTTGGTGACCACATACATGGTTCCTTCCTTATCAATGTATGACCCCTCTTCAAACTTGACCACCGGGTGTTCAAGTCCAAAGGGTTGATCTGGATTTTTGAGTTGGACCACTGATCGCCTCAGGCCATCCTCATAGATGTGAGCACCTAATTGGTTGGTCCGAATATATTCCAATTGTGTCTTATAGGGACCTTTTGGTGTTTGTAGATGGGCAGTTCTTGAGCCACCTATAGGTTTCCCCATGCTAAAAGACATTTCTGAGTCACTTGTGTCAGAGTTGAGTACGTTAGGACAACCACTTAGTTGTTGTGCCCAAGACTTAGCTGTATGGTTGACACTAGACTGAGAAGATCTAATGCTTTGTCTATCCTTGCCTAGGTGTCTACCAGATCTCAGGTTCATAAGCTTTGGTTAAGAGTCCAAAATTTCCCCTTGGTATGGTTCAAAATCCTTTGGAGTCCCCTTGGTTCCCTAATCCCACCTGAGGGTCAACTTCAAATTAGTCTATCTGAAAATCAACGCATTATTCTTATAAAAAACATTGACACCGTGTAGGATTTGAAACGAGCTTTTCCACGAGCTATAGAGCTCAAAAAATGGACTTTGGATGAAAAAGTTATGTCAAATCAGGCTCCTGGGGATCAAAACAGGCAAACAGGACCTTTTGGACAAAATCACGATTTTGTGAACTTCAAGAGAATCGCGAACTTCACGAGAATCGCGATTTTGTGAACTTCAAGAGAATCGCGATTTTGTGAACTTCAAGAGAATCGCGATTTTGTGAAATTCAACAGAATCGCGATTTTGTACTTTGAGAATCGTGTCTTCACAAAATCGTGTTTTTGACTGAAAATCGTGATTTGTGAGAATCGCGATTTTGAGTAGAGAATCGTGTTTTTCAGAATCGCGATTTTGAGCAGAGAATCATGTTTCTAAAAATCGCGATTGCCAACAGAGAATCGTGTTTTCACAGAATCGTGTTTTCACAAAATCGTGGTTCACAGAATCGTGTTTTTAGAGAATCGCGATTTTGTCTCAGAGAATCGTGGTATTCAAAAATTTAGAGAATCACGATTTTGAGCACAGAATCGTGTTTTCACAAAATCGTGTTTTTCACAAAATCGTGGTTCACAGAATCGTGTTTTTGACATGAAAATCGCGATTGTCAACAGAGAATCGTGTTTTAGAGAATCGTGTTCTCACAGAATCGTGTTTTTGGCTGAAAATTATGATTTGTGAGAATCGCGATTTTGAGCACAACCACAGAATCGTGTTTTCTCAGAATCGTGTTTTTTTGGCTGAAAATCGTGATTTGTGAGAATCACGATTTTGAGCACAACCACAGAATTGCAATTATGAGAATGACCCCAGAATCGTGTTCTTTTCAAAAGGCTTTTAGGCGGGAAACACAGAATCGTGGTTTTCAAAAAATTTTGAATTTTTCATAGAATCGTGATTTTCATCACAGGATCGCGTTTTTTGGCGGGAAATTCAAATTTCTGAGCGCCGAGCAATGGCGAGCTCCGTATGGGGAGAAAATCATGAAAAAACACAGCGCTTGCTCTCCCTTGCACCTCTTAACTCCTTCTCACACAATAATGCATGAAAAATGATATGAAAATGGTGAAAATGCACAAAAAAACAAGAAATTTCTATGAAGAAGAAGATGGAAGAAGATGGAGATGGAGATGGTGATGATGATGAAGATGAAGAAGAAAAATCAGAAAATGAACAAAAATGACAGTTTTTTTACCTTCCAACATCGTAAATCTACGATCTTACCATCACAACGCTCGTCCTCGAAGCTCTCTCCCCGGCAACGGTGCCAAAATTTGGTGTAGCTCAAGCGTAAGAACCACCTCCTTTACTTGTCAATCCGCGGAGACGTAAGGATCGGTATGAAGACCACGAGCAAGTGAAGGCACAAGTGCGTGAGTGAAAGCACACAAACATGCACACACATACACACACGCGCATAAAGTAAGATCAAAGAGAGGAACAATGGAAACCTTCGATTGCAAATGAGTTCTCTTACAAAAGCTCTATTCTCTAACAAGCTAACCCCCAAAAATGAGCTCTCTAGCTCTTTTTATAGTTTTTTGACTAGTTTTGGCCCTGTCCAGACCTAGTGTCCGGCCTAGTTAAAAATTAGGTTCTAGGGCTTATTTGAAGGCTCAAATGGAGTCTAAAAATTATGAAAATTGGTAGGATGACATTTCTAATGCTCCTCAAGCTCGAGGACTCCTCGGCTTGCACAAAATAGAGCTACAAAAATAGAAAATGGTATTTACAATGGTTTTAGTGATGGAAATCACTATTTTTGTAGGGGATTCTTCTGAAAAGTTGACATGTACTTCTTGGAGCTCCCTACTTGCTCCTTCTTCTTGTGTGTCCACCTCTTAGATGTGCTTCCATGCTTGTGCTTGACCTTGAGTTCCAATAGCTATGTTCTTGGTTTCTCCTACTTCAAAAGTAAAGAGCCTACCATGCTTCTCACCTCGGGCTATCTTCTTGAAGCCTTGACATGGATCTTCCACAAAAGCTCCATGTTGGGTGAACCTAACTTGCAAGCCGTTTTCAACTATTTGGCCTACACTTATTAGGTTTTTAGTGATAGTGGGTACATAGAGAACCTTACTTAGAATGTTTGTCCTCCCATTGGAAGCTTTGACATTATCAATCTTCTCCCCATTCTGCGTTGTGTCATCCCCTGTTTGCACTTCATGTCTATGCTTTGGACTTTCCAAGTCAGATAGAAGAGCAATGTTGCCTGCAACATGATTCGAACATCTTGAATCTATGTAGAACAAATGATCATCTTCTTTACCTTCTTTGTGGCTTAGATTCATAAGAAACAATGAGTCTTCATGTGGTTGATCTTCTGAATAATTGTTGTAGTCCCTTCTATTATAGATTCTATTGTTATTGTTGAAGTTATGTCCACCTCTGCCTCTATTGCTGCCATATCCACCTCTTCCACCTCCTTTCTGGGTCTTCCCATTGAACTAGCAATTTTGAGTGGTGTGGCTTGTTGGTGCAAGACAATCAACAATTGAAGGTCTTTAAGTCCGTAGAGACTTCAGCAAAAATTTCCTTAAAAAAGGTCACCGGAAGGTCACCGGAAGGTCACCGGAACAGTACCGGAAGGTCACAGTAAAGTCACCGGAATGTTACCGGAAATGATCACTTTTACAGTTTTCAGTTCATGAAGAGTTGAAAGATAAAAGGAGGAAGAAAAGAACAAATTTTGGAGCATGGAAGAAAACCGGAAAAAGTTGTACACATATGTACAGTAGTATAGTCAGCGTTATAAGTTTTGTACAAATTATCTATAAATACCTGAAAAATGTCGAGGCACGTAAGGAAAGGAGAGAGGAAAGAATGAGAGGTGTATAGGCAAGAGAAGAGAGACATACGTGAGAAGTATGAGAAGAATGAGAAGTTAGATGTCATGAGACATATGAAAAGTTAGTTGAGTTTTCCTCTCATCACTCAACTGTAACTTTCTGAGTAATCGAAGAAATACTGCGCCGAAATTTCTGTGTGTTCTTCATCTGTGATAGATGATTTGTGAAATCCTTTTGAGGATATCTAAGTCTATAGTTAATCGATCTATAGCTTAAGTTTCAGAGTTTAATTGTAAACAGAAACCAAGAATTGTCAGTAGGAACATTCATATGTGTTGAGTGTTCAAAGTTTACTGAAACAGGCGCATTTCCAGTGATCAATGTTTTGATCATTTCTCAATGCATACTTTAAAGTTTTGCATGAGTGAGAGCTTAATCTTTAAGTTAGAAGATAAGATACTCGTAATCAGAAGCATTTGCTTAAACGGGTTCTATTCAAGGAGAACCAAGTCTTAGAAGTTGCAGTTGTGAAGTCGACTGTTCAGAATGACAGTTTCAGACATAGGTAACTTGTGAAGGTGATTTCTCAAGTTATACTAAACCTTTTGAAGAACTTTAACTTGAAGGAGGTGCACAATCTCTAGCGACACTCCATACAAAGTTTCATAAAAACATTTACATGTTTGTCGGATTAATTTGAAGAAATTGTGCAGCAGACTTTTGTGTTGTGAAGTTTTTTACTTACTCTTGGTATAGAGGTGCTCTAATCACAAGAGTAGGTTATTCTTTTGGAGATTAACACTCTCCATCAGTGGTATCAGAGCAGGAGACATCAAAATCAAAGAAAGGAGGATCCCGATTGCTGCGGTTACAAAAATTCAACAGCTGAAGAACTAAAAGGTGAAAGCTTGAAGGCAAAACCTGAGGAAGAGATCATACGACATCAAGAAAGACAAACGGAGTCTAATTTGAAGCAAAGGTACATATATTATTCATAAAGGTTGAAGATTTCAATACACAGGAAGACACAAGATGGGAGATTCTCTGCAGATAGAGAAACTGGATAGGGAAAACTATCCTGCGTGGTCAATGAGGATGGAAGCTCATCTTATGAGCAAAGATTTGATAGCTTATATCACAGGAGAAGAAGAAAAGCCACAGTTCAGAGATCCTAGTGTTCCGACTAGGGAAGAGTTAGCAGATCTGAAAAACTGGATGAAGAAAGATGCTCAAGCTACAAGCATTATCTATATGGCAGTAAATGATTACTTGTTACCTCATATTCGAGGTCTTGAAAGTGCAACTGACATTTGGAATGCTTTGGAGGAGCATTTCCAGAATACTACTAAGTCAAGGAAGGCATCCTTATGGGCAGAGTTTACAACCTTCAAGAAGAAGGCTTCTCAGTCCATTTCAGACTATGTGACAAGGATGAAAGACATTGCAGATGCTTTAGGAGCTGTTGATGAAGACATTGAGGAGGATAAATTGGTAAGGCAAATTCTTACAGGCTTAAGAGGTGATGACAAATGGAAGCCGTTTATTTTGTCTACAGAGTTATCACTTGATCATTTCACTCCAGATTTAAATCAGTTGCTAGGTCATATGCTAACATTTGAGAATGATGTTAAAGGAGATGGTGACAAGAGTGCAGGTCATGCAATGTACTCAAAAGATAAAAAGAAGAATAGCAAAGGAAAGCAACAAGCAAATGAAGATGAAGGAACAACTAGCCAAGCCAACTTCTTAAGAGGAAGAGGAGGTGGCAAAGGTAGAGGAAGAGGCAGAAACAACAAAGATGGAGGCAAAGCTTGCTGGATTTGTGGTAAGACAAATCATTTAGCTAATGATTGTTGGCACAATACTCAAAGTAATAATGGATATAGTCAAAGTTACAATGCAAGAGGAAGAGGTGGCAGAAATCAAAGAGGAAATTTCAGAGGAAGAGGTGGTAGGAGTTACTTTGGAAGAAATGCAGGTAGAGGATTCCAAAGTCAACAATATAACAATACCTACTACAATTACGCTTCAGAACAGAAGGAGGATTCAACATTGATATTGAATGCTACTTGTGAAGGGCAGAATGAAGATCAAAGAGTCTTCTACATTGACTCAGGGTGTAGCAATCACCTGAGTGGAAACATATCATTGATGACTGATTTGGAGAATAAAGTTTCTAATCATGTTGTTCAAACAGGTGACAACACAAAGCATAAAGTGAAGTCGATTGGATCAGTGAAAGCTAAAGACGGTAGTACCTTATTGGGTAAGGTTCTGTATGTTCCTACAATTCCTAAGAATCTGATAAGTGTAGGACAAATTGTTGAAAAGGGATATGAAGTAAGATTCACTAATGAAGGAGTATATGTGGAAGATCCCAGTCAAGGGTATAAACAGATTGTTTCAGGAAAGAAAGAAGGAAGACTGTTTACACTGAAGATTCAAGGCAACATTGGTCAGGCCATGTTTACATATGGACATAAAATTTCTGAGTTAGATCTTTGGCACAAGAGGCTTGGGCATTTCAATGAAAGAGGTATTAAAGATATGATTAACAATGGTTCAGTGCTTGGATTGCCTAATGTTGCAGGACAACATGTGACATACAAATGTGAGGCATGTCATTTAGGTAAAGCTCATAAGAATTCTTACTCCAAGCATGGTTTTATGTACTCAGAGAAGCTTGAGTTGGTACACACAGATGTGTGGGGACCATCAAAGGATTTCAGTATAAATGGGTCAAGATATTATGTGATTTATGTTGATGATGCTACTAGATGGATCACTATTTATGTGATCAAGGATAAGTCAGAAGTATTCAATACATTCAAACATTATCATGCGTATGCAGAAAGAACTACAGGTCATAAACTGAAGAGACTAAGATCAGATGGAGGGGGAGAGTATTTCTCCAACGAATTCAGTGACTACTTATGGAATGCAGGTATAAAAAGGGAAGTTACTTGCAGATATTCTCCTCAACAAAATGGTGTAGCAGAAAGAAGGAATAGGACTCTTGTTGAGTTTGCAAGGTCCATGATGAATGAGAAAAATTGCCCTAATTATTTGTGGGCTGAAGCTGTAAATACAGCTACTTATTTGGTCAATAGGTTACCATGTAAAGCCTTACAGGGTATGACACCATATGAAGCTTGGTGGGGTAAAAGACCTACCCTGGATCATTGCAGAGTATTTGGATGTGTGGCATATGCATATGTGCCATCACAATTAAGACACAAATTGGAACCTAAAGCTGAAAAATATGTTTTCATTGGTTATGATGACAGACAGATGGGATACAGGTTGTGGAATCCATCCACAAAACATTTTCTGGTTTCGAAAGATGTTACGTTTGATGAGCAGAGTTCTTGGTATGCAGGAACAGTTAATAACAATACAGGTGATGAAGAAGAAGTGAATCAGAAGAAAGGTAAATCAAAGGTTCAAATAATTGATGAAGAAGAAAATTATGAAGTGCAGGAAGAAGTTGAAGAAAGGCCAAGATTTGATCCTGAGTGTGAAGAATCAGAAACCTCAAGGACTGGAGAACTCAGAAGGTCATCAAGAAATAGATGGCAACCTACAAGGTACAGTTATGATACTTCATTTTTGGCTATGAAAGATTATGCTTACATAGTGAAAGCAGATGAAGACCCTTCTACATATGAAGAGGCAAAAGGTAAGGAAAAATGGGAGAAAGCTATGCAAGAAGAACATGATGCTTTGGTGGAAAATCAAACATGGGATTTAGTTCCTAAACCAAATAGCCAGAAGATTATTGGATGCAAGTGGGTCTACAAGACCAAAAGATTTGCAGATGGAAGTGTGTCTAGATACAAAGCTAGACTTGTTGTCAAAGGGTTTGCTCAAACATATGGAGTTGATTATGATGAGACTTATACTCCAGTAGCAAAGATGACAACCATCAGAACACTCATAGCTATTGCTGCGAGTAAAGGTTGGAAGTTATGTCAGTTAGATGTGAAAAATGCTTTTCTGAATGGATATATTTCAGATGATGTGTTCATGGAGCAACCTCAAGGGTTCAGAGATAAAAGATATCCAGATCATGTGTGCAAGCTCAAGAGAGCTTTGTATGGCTTGAAGCAAGCGCCAAGAGCGTGGAACTATAGACTTGTAAAGTTCTTGAAAGAACTTGGTTTTCAGGTGTCTGAAGCAGATAGTAGTCTGCTTATAAAAGCAAGTGATAATGGTTTCATATACATGTGCATATATGTTGATGATATAATCCTTACAGGAACAGATGAGTCAGGTATACAAAGACTCAAGAAGCAAATGGAAAAGGAGTTCAAGATAAGTGACTTGGGAGACTTGTCATATTTCTTGGGTATGGAGATCACATATACTCAGCATGGAGTATTCGTGACCCAAGAAAGATATTTGAAGAACTTGTTAATCAAGTTTAAAATGAATGATTGCCGGATAGCACCTACTCCAATGGAGGTGAATCACAAATTGAGTAAGTTTGGAGGTGAAGAGTTCAAGGATGTGAGACAATATCAGAGTTTGGTTGGTAGTCTTATCTATGCTACTTTAACCAGACCTGATTTATCATATGCAGTAGGAGTATTGTCTCAATTCATGCACTGTCCAAGGAAAGAACATTGGATTGCAGGACAAAGGGTGTTGAGGTACATTAAGGGTACATTCAAAGAAGGTTTGTATTATGGTTTTACATCAGATACAAATATCAAAATATACAGTGATGCAGATTGGGCAGGTAATCCAGATGACAGAAGGTCAACCTATGGATACATGTGTTATGTGGGAGATAAGCTAATCTCATGGTGTTCCAAGAAGCAACATACAGTTGCTTTGTCTTCTACCGAAGCTGAGTACAAAGGCATGGTTGAAGCCGCAAAGGAAGTGATTTGGCTAAAGACTTTAATGAAGAATTTTGACACTATACAGAGGACACCAATTATATTTGGAGATAATATGAGTTCATTATATTTAGCTGCTAATCCTGTTTTTCATGCCAGGACTAAACACATTGAGATTCAGTATCACTTTCTAAGAGAGAAGGTGATGGATAAAGAGATTGAAGTAATCCATACTTCAACGAAAGATCAGATAGCTGATATGCTTACAAAAAGTTTGGATGGACCTAAGTTACAAAGGTTTAAAGATATGGCAGGAATAAAGAAGACAGAGAAAACCTCAATTGATGATTGAGGGGGAGCTGTTGGTGCAAGACAATCAACAATTGAAGGTCTTTAAGTCTGTAGAGACTTCAACAAAAATTTCCTTAAAAAAGGTCACCGGAAGGTCACCGGAACAGTACCGGAAGGTCACAGTAAAGTCACCGGAATGTTACCGGAAATGATCACTTTTACAGTTTTCAGTTCATGAAGAGTTGAAAGATAAAAGGAGGAAGAAAAGAACAAATTTTGGAGCATGGAAGAAAACCGGAAAAAGTTGTACACATATGTACAATAGTATAGTCAGCGTTATAAGTTTTGTAGAAATTATCTATAAATACCTGAAAAATGTCGAGGCGCGTAAGGAAAGGAGAGAGGAAAGAATGAGAGGTGTATAGGCAAGAGAAGAGAGACATACGTGAGAAGTATGAGAAGAATGAGAAGTTAGATGTCATGAGACATATGAAAAGTTAGTTGAGTTTTCCTCTCATCACTCAACTGTAACTTTCTGAGTAATCGAAGAAATACTGCGCCGAAATTTCTGTGTGTTCTTCATCTGTGATAGATGATTTGTGAAACCCTTTTGAGGATATCTAAGTCTATAGTTAATCGATCTATAGCTTAAGTTTCAGAGTTTAATTGTAAACAGAAACCAAGAATTGTCAGTAGGAACATTCATATGTGTTGAGTGTTCAAAGTTTACTGAAACAGGCGCATTTCCAGTGATCAATGTTTTGATCATTTCTCAGTGCATACTTTAAAGTTTTGCATGAGTGAGAGCTTAATCTTTAAGTTAGAAGATAAGCTACTCGTAATCAGAAGCATTTGCTTAAACGGGTTCTATTCAAGGAGAATCAAGTCTTAGAAGTTGCAGTTGTGAAGTCGACTGTTCAGAATGACAGTTTCAGACATAGGTAACTTGTGAAGGTGATTTCTCAAGTTATACTAAACCTTTTGAAGAACTTTAACTTGAAGGAGGTGCGCAATCTC
>CM035423.1:38466928-38476928 GCA_020310875.1 Ceratopteris richardii | reverse complement strand
GAGGGATTCTGTGCTCTCCATAAGATGCAGGCACTCCTTCTAAGTCTTTATAATGCCAGGCAAAAACATCTGCATACTGGGTCAAGAATGATTTAACCTTTTCCAGGAGCTCTGGGTGGCTCCACAACCAAGTGGCCACCAGAACTGGTTGAGTATTGTTTTGAGTGCCTAAGTGTATTTCTTGGACCGGATTTCTTGTTACCATATTATCTCCCTGTGCATCTGCTTCCTTGTCTTCTTCTACTAGCTTTTCGTGCATTGCTTCATAAGCAAGTGTATTTTGGACTTCGATGTGTTCCTCCTTGTCCTGCATCCATCCTGCAGGGATTTCTTGAATTGGGAAAGAACATTCAACCTCAGAATTTTTTACCTTGTTTTTAGCTTTAGAAACTTCGTTATCTGTGGTTGACACATCCTCCTCTAATTTGTGTTTGAGGGGTATCTTCCTGCCCCTTCTGTGGTCAGTGATGGGCTCTCCCAATCCATCAACCTGGACCTTTTCCTTGTCTTCATCATAATCTTCAGTCGTGCCAGGATTATCAAGGAAAATTCCAAAACAAGAGGAAGAGTTGCCTGCTTGGAGCCAACTTAGAATATCCTCTTCTTCCTCAAAATCTATTTGGGGTTGATCCTCCGCTTCTGTTTCCATGCAAATGCTCACTGTTTGCATCATACTAGTGTTTCCTTGATTGTTTGGGCCTTCTTCTAAATGAATTTGTGTCAGCTCCTGCCCTTTCTTTTGAACCCACATAGTGTCCTTACCCCAATCATGAATGACACTGGCATGCCTCAGCCAAGGTCTTCCAATTAAGAGAGGAAATCCTCCTTCAACCTGGGGCAATCTTAAAACCACAAAATCCAGAATGAATAGATTACCTTGTACTTCAAGTGGAACTTTTGGGATTACCCCCAAGGGCCTTACTTTGCTCTGATCTGCCAGCGTAACCGTGAAATTTGCAGGTCTTGAAGGGTGGAGTCCAATCTTTTTCATGGTATGTTCAGGCATCAAGTTAATACTATGAGATATTCCTTTTGGTTTGTGTCTGCACTTGTGGTGGCTTTGTCCTCAAATGCAACTCTGTCTTTGTTCAATTCCTTAATTATCGATTCTTGATTTTCTATCACTTTCTGCCGTTCCCTTGCTTCTTGTCTGTACTGCAAAAGATTCGATTTCTTCTAATTGTACCACTCTGGTAGATGGTGAGGGTTCATCGACCTGAGGTAATTTTTCCTCCTTGTATACACAGATCAATTGGAGATGGGGTCCGGAAGTAGAAGCTTGATTCTTAGGACATCCGTTGGTATAATGGTCCCTGGCTTCTGGACAGTTCTTGCAAGGAGGAGCATTTTCTGGGAGAGTGCACCTAGATTGGTAGTGTCCGCATTCTCCACATCTGAAGCAAATAATTGGCCTTCTAGGCCCATTTGCAAAGTTAGTTCTCGGTCTAGAATTATAGTTGATACCTTGGTTTGCTGCTGCTGCCATTACATTTGCTGGTGGCAAAAGTCCTCCTTGTGTCTAGTATGTCGTTGTCGGCATTCCCCTTACTTGGCATTCATGGGCCTCATGCCCAATCTTCCTGCATAATTGACAAGTCACATTTAGCAGAGGACATTCACTTACTATGTGCCCTTGCTTGCTGCACATGGAGCACCAGAGTCCGTTCTTAATGCCTCCTCCTTTGAGTTCTTGCAACTCCTGTCTCAGCTGAGCTAGTTCTTCTGCTTGGGCTTCCTCTTCTTTTTGGAGCTTGAGGGCTTCAATCTCTTTTCTCAGCTGAGCTACAGTAGTCTCCTCCTCTGTGTAGGGCTTATTCCTTTTCAAGCCCTCCAGTTCCCTTCTTAACTGGATCACTGGGTCCTCCAGTTCTGTACCATATGATGGTTGGGAAGAAGTTGCACCATACTGGTGCCTTATCTGTTCCAAGCGTGTGGCCGTATTGATGAACTCCTCAACAGAGGCAGTAGGTAGCACTAACTCTTTTATTTTGCATTGGGTGACCACAGGTAGGTTTGGCTAACCACTTCTTGACAAAGAAGTCGTGTGGTGGATCCGGTAGTTTAGCCATTAGTGCTTTGGCCCTGGTCACGAACTCTGGGAACTTTTCTCCTGGACCCAATTTCAAGTTTTCCAACTCTTCTATAATGATCTCAGCTGTGTTGCCATGCTCAAACTGATTTTTGAAAGCCGGTTTCATCAAATCCCAAGAGGTAAAGTGATTTTCAGCAAACTGGCTAAACCACTTGTCTGCCAGACCTTCCAATGTGGCGGGGAAGAGTATCAAGAAAGCATCTTCCCTACCCATTAGACCTCTAGTCTTGCATAATGCAAGAAATCTTCGAATGTGCTCATCTGGGTCCTCATGGGCTAAACCTCTGAAGGAGGGAAATTTTATGTTTAATCTGGAGAGTAAGGTTTCTAGATCTACCTGTCCTGCCATGCTTCCTACAGATGAATTTGATGAAATTGGACTCGATGATCCTCTAACCGTCTTTCTTCTCGTCTGCTTGCACTTGACCCTCAATGTTTGTGACCGGGTCGCGGTCATGAGCTGTTCATAGTCCACTTAAAATGAGACACTTGATAAAAGTATGTACCTGAAATATTGCTCTCCAATGGCAATATATAGTCTCCTATGCTCAAATCTCCTTGGAAGTCCCACCGTGCGTGCCAAATTTGTTGGGGATTCGTGGACAGGAAGGAGTTTGAGGGTTTGTAGGAGAAAAAGGAGATGATGGAAAATGGAATAACCTTAAAACGTGAATGACTAAATACTCCTGGAAGCTTGAATGTTGATTACGTTGAAGCAATTACAATGGCTAAATACAATCCAAGTCAATGACAAAATACAACTTCGGAAAATATTCAATTACAAAAGACCAATGATCTCAAGTCTTCGGCAGCGACCTCTTCTGCACCAGTCCTTCACTTGCTTTACGCTTCCCTTGTGCACACCTTGCACTAAGCTTCCACCAAGCTGAGGAATGGATACTTTCGCGGCGCACACACACCACAGACCTTGGGACTCTTGGATTCTAACTCCGCCTTCTCTGCACACCTTCTTCCTTTCCTTCTTGCGCTCTTCACTTCTACTTCTAAGTGTCGTCGCACACTGGGGGCTCTTCACTTCCCTCTCTTGCTTTCTCTGAAGCTCTCCACTCTTCACTATCAATGTGTCCCCAAGAATAACCTTTTCCTTCCTCTTGAATCCGCTGGTCCCGTGACTTCTAATTGCCATTGGCTCTTGGGCTTCCTTGATGTCCCAAGATTCTCCTTTTAGTTGGCAGCCAACGAATTGCTCCTTTGTCCTGTAGTTACATTAGTGTAAAACCAAAAATTTTAATGGGGTCATACTTTCACTTGTGCGTACACTTTTCAGCTTCACATGCCTTCACATTCCCTTTTAATTCTTCCTTTGTGTACTAAAGGGGGTTCACCTAAACCTTCCCAAATCTTTAAAACAGATTCTGATCCTTAGGGAAATTAGAGAAAATACGCAACCCGCTTTCTCCAATTTACCCTTTGCGGACAATTAATTGTCACTTAGGCACTTTGACTTTGCACCTGTTGACTTGACCTTGACCTTGTTGATTTTGACCAGTTGGCTTTGACCAACATGACTTTTATGGGCTCAACATATGGATTACCATAGAAATCATCATCAGACTGTTGCTCTGCATATTGATAACCCACTTAACAAATCTTCTACACATGCCAGAAGAATCATGGAACTGAACACTTATGCGCACTTCAAGAATAAGAAATTGATATTTAAATTCTTCAATGCTACAGTTTATAATGCAAAAACTTCCAATCATATAATTCTGACAAATTGTATTTTGCAAGATAATAATTTGTTAAATACTAGCTTTCTTTTCATATTCCGTTGGATGCCTCTGCTCCTTATAAGTCTGTTGACTCATAAGACGTAATATACTTATTTCCAATACCTCATTACTCGCAGACCCGGAATATCCCTTAGTTTGTACACCCTGATCCAGTAATGCTTCCTTCTCAAACTTTGGTGTTATGATAACTCCTAGCACACTGTTGAACTGCAACTGTAAACCGAGTCTCCATTGTAATCGTAAAAATGTACTTAATGTAGTTTTGGACCAACACGAGGCCAAAAAACACTTTACCACTGTCAAAAATGTAGAGAAATAAACTCTTTTACTGCGATGATCACAAACATTGCTGAAGTGATGTTCTGAATAATGAACGACTTGTACCACATTAGCCGATAACCAGTCCAAATGTGGCGGCTTCCCTTGGAATAACTTCAGCCGAAATCCATTTATTGGCTTGTCCATCCATGTGCCAAACACATTTGCCACACGAAAAGTGCCTTGACCCAAATCCTGCACAATTTGATATGGGCCCCTGTATCTCAATGTAAGCTTTCCTGGATGGGGTCCTAGCTTAGAATTATACACCATCACCCAATCGGCTTCATTAAATAACTTAAACTTCACATTCTTATTTACCCAAGCTTGTCTCCGCCTTTGAATCACCTCCGTAATATATGCACTTATCAAAGGATCTTCCTCAATCTGTAAAAGATATTTAATCTTGTGTTTAACCGATAGCTCATGCGACATCTTCTCTGGCGTAATCCGCAAGCCTGGAACTACAAACTCCATAGGTACTACTTCTTCCAATCCATATAGCAATCGGAAAGGTTTCATTCCTGTTGTCACCTTAAATGCTATTCTGAATGACCACAAAGCTGAGTCAAGAAACAAATCCCAATTTTTTTGATTTTCATGCACTATTTTTTTAAGAATACACATCAAAGTTTTATTTGTACTTTCTACCTGCCCATTCGCTTGAGGATGATAGGTTGTAGTCTTTTTATTAAATGAATCCTTGTTAACTCTGAAATCACCTCATTCAGGAAATGAGTACCTCTGTCACTCACCAACTCAATCGGACACCCAAACTTGGTCATAATATTATGATAAAGAAATTTCACCACACTTGCTGCCTTATTATCCTTCAACACCACTGCTTCCACCCATTTTGTACAATAGTCGGTTGCCACCAATATATATCTATTACCCCGCTGAGTGGTAGGTTTAATAGGCCTTAAAAAATCCATACCCCATTTTTGGAAAGGATCCAGTGGTTATACCGGATGATGAGTCATCCGATCAGAATTATTAGGTTGGCCTAACCTTTGGCAAATCACACATCCTTTAATATACTCATGCACATCCTTTAACACCGTCGGCCACCACAACCCAACTTGTAGTACTTTCTTGCCTGTAATATCCCCTGACAAATGACCTCCTGCTGAACCTGAATGTGCTTCTTGTAAGACAGCTGGTTGTTCAAAATCTAGTACACACCTCTTGATAACCTTATCCACACCCTTCTTGTATAATGCTCCTGCTATAAACAAATACGGCCTACTTTTAAGAGCAAACTTCCTCCTCTGATCTGGTGTAAAATACTATGGTAATGCACCCTCCATCAGGAAAAATAATAACTATTCATACCACGAATCGGCCTCTACCAATTGCGCAGTAAACAACTCAGCATCCGGAAGTACATCAAGTGCACCGGTGGGTGTTTCTCCTGATTCTAATCGATTAAAATAATCTGCCATCACATGCTCTTTCCCTGGAGTATGGACAATCACAAAATCAAATTCCTGCAATAAAAGCATCCACCTGGCTAATCGGCCTGTTAATAAAGGCTTCTTGATTAAATAAACCAAGGCCTGATGATCCACATGAAAAACCACTTTATTGCCCAACAAATAATGTCGAAACTTCTTAAGGGCATATACCATCGCCAAAGCTTCCCTTTCCGTCACCGGATAATTTCTTTCCGCCGCAGCCAATACTCTACTGGCATAATAGATAGGTCTATACCATCCTTAATCTTTCTGCTGCATCAAAACTGCTCCTACGGCCACATCTGATGCATCAACAAATATGGGAAATGGCACTGACCAATCGGGTGGTTGCAAAATGGGTGCTACCGACACCATCTTTTTTAACAGCTGAAATGCTTTTTCTTGAGCATCAACCCACATAAATGGAACATCCTTCTTGGTCAAATGCGTCAGCGGTAAGGAAATGTTTGCTAAATATCTTAAGTATCGGGAATGCCACTTAATTTGACCCACAAACAGCATTACTTCTTTAACGTTGGTCGGTGCTTTTGCTGTACTTATAGCTTCAATTTTCTTAATATCAATAGCCATCCCTGCTTGTGATATGACATGACCCAATAAAATACCACTTTTGACCGCAATCACACTTTTAAACGGATTCAATACCATCCTAAACTATCGACATCTTTCAAAACATGCTTTCAAGTGTAGCAAGTTTTTAATCATTTGACCAAAAACCGAAAAATCGTCGACAAATACTTGCATAAAGTCCTCTAAATAAGGTTCAAACACTTTATGCACCACATAATTGAACGATGGCGGTCCATTCTTTAAGCCAAAACTCATGATGGTGAACACATAAGCGCCAAATTTTGTAATAAATGTTGTTTTATGTTGATCTTCCTCAGCCACACTGATCTGATTATAACCGAAAAATCCATCCAAAAAACTATACATTTCATGGCCTGCTACTGCATCCAACACTGCACCACAAAACGGCATAGGAAACGGGTTTGTAACCGTTGCCGCATTTAACTTTCTATAATCAACACAAATTCTGAGCTTCCCATTCTTTTTGGGGACCACTATAATGGGAGATAGCCAAGTCACCTGATTCACCGGTTTGATAAATCTGATTGCCAATAATTTATCAATTTCTTCCTTCACCTGTTTAGCAAAGTTAGGATTCATTCTATGTCTTTGGTGCACCACAGGTACTGCATCCGTCTTCAAATTAATCCTATGTTGATGCAACTGCAGATCTATGCCTTTCACTTGAGTATAATCCCAAGCAAACACGTCTACATACTCTTTAAGCAGGCAAATAAGATCCTCCTTAAACTTTCCTTCCAATGTTTTACCAATCTGCACCATCTTGGGTTCAGCTTCAGTTCCTAAATTAACCTCTTGAAGCACCTCCTCCTTCACCCGCATAGAACCTGTGTACTTGTGATCATACATCCTTTCCGCCCACGTAATTATCTCTTCCTCCTGTTGTTCCATCTGCTGCTGCACCGGAATGTCCATACGTTGATCCAATATCTTTTGTAACTGGGCACCTGCCACCTGTTCACCAGGAATTGGCCCTTCTACATTTGGCCCACCACTATGATCCTTACTTAATACTCCTGCAACATCGACTTCTAATACCGGCACCACCGTTGGGTTTGCTTGCAAAAACTTTTCCTCTTCATCATCTTCAATCTCATCCGCTAAATTAATTGTATGAGCCATAAGTGGTTTCTCCTGTACCGACATATTTTTTCGTCCACACATAGGAATCTTCAATTTCTTTTTACCCTTGGTAATCATTACTACATTCAATCCCCAATCCTGCTTGACTTTGGCGAGTCGAAACCAAGGTCTCCCTAACAACATTTCATACGGATACGCAGACTTAGACATTCGGATGATGACAAAATTGACCATAAATGTCATGCCAGATATGATAATTTGTTGTTGCTTCAGAATGCCAACCGACTGTACTCGTGTTTGATCCGCCATCTTTACCTGAAAAGGTGCTGGAGCCAATACCCCTCTTCCCATTTCAATAAAAATATGCTCAGGTTGTTGAGGAATCACTCACGAATTTGACGTACAGACAGACATAAAAGGAAAAGAAAAAAAAAGGAAAGGCAGAATCTTCAAGAAATCAAAAGCCTCAGTTGTACAGCGTGCGAAATAAGTCCGTTAACTAGAATCAAGAATTGTACGAGTAACAGAGCAATAAACAGCGGTGTGCGCATAATGCGTGCATAACGTGAATTAAAGAATGAGAGCGGGAAGAACGCAGAAGAAAAGTGTATATAAACACCAAGGATTGAAGGACTCGATGCTGTTGAGAAAGAGAAGAAGAGGATTATGAGAGATCACGTATGAGTAAAGAGAGAGTGAGAAGTTCTCAGAAGACGCCATAGATCGCATATGTACAGATGAATAACAGAGACGTAGAATGTCAGGTATTCATCTGAGAGGGATGGTAATAAGAAACTACTCAGTGTAAGAGAGTTTCTACAGCTTGAGCAAGAAGAGGCCAAGCTTGTTTGTACACATCTTCTCTAATAGAAAACACATGTTTCATGTGGAAGTTTGCGCGCTCTGTTCGCATGTGAAGAATCTGAGTTTTTTTCCGTGTTACAGTAGAAAGTTTGTTAACCATTAAGAGTTATAGTTCGTTACTAAACGTGTCCCTCGGTACTCTCTCAGTAAACGAATGTCTCGGTCAAAGATATCTCAGTAAACGCATTTTCAGTCAGTTATAGTTTTCTCAGAAAGCGAATTTTTCGGTAGAACAACGAAGTATATCTTGCAATAGAATTCAAAGTTTTGTATGAGAGATAGTTCATCTTGTAGCTAGACGTCTCTACTTTAAGCTGATCACAGTTTTCGGTGGAATGGATATGTACACATAGTACAAAGTCTAACCGAAAAGTGCCCCTTAAGAACTGTGAAGTTTTCCTTAAGAAGTTCATTCAGTGAAGGAAGTTCACGTATCACTTCCTTACTTCACATAACTCATTTGAAGTAATTACGAGCAGAAGCTATGTTCATTCCGGTGATATTTCGGTACAATTTCAACGACATCCAGTGATAGTCCGGTGAAGTTCCGGTGGAATTCAAGTCGCAGTTTAACACAGTTAAGCGATAGTAATCCTGCTAAGCTACTGTTGATTACAGATGTGCTCTATATCACTTTAGCTTAGCTCTCTATTCGGCGGCACGGCAATTTCCGCAGGCCTGACAAGGTTCAAGCCTTGCCGTGACGACCATCATCAGCGATATCAGAGAGAAAGATAATCGCCAACAAGTGGTATCAGAGCGAAAGAAGGATACCACACATCCGCAACACAGGTAATATGTTTACCCTTGATCCTCCATCAAGCAACACTTCTGCGAATTGCCGCTGGTTGTACTGCACCTGAATGACTGGTACTACAAAATCCACATCTGTTGGATCAATACTGTTGGCCGAGATTAAAGGAATCGACCTAATTTCAGACTCATCCTGATACCCAAGTAACTTTCTCAACAATTTCTCTTGAAATGCAGGTACCAAAGATAATAGTTGGTCCAAGGACAACTGTAATGGTGAGCTAATGATTTCATCAAACCATTCATTTGCCAAGCCTTCCTGACTCGGAGCCTTATCCCGCTCCTTTATGGGAGGTATCAATTTCACACCCAATTGTTGCTCGGTCTGGCCTCCACACCTCGCCTGATTAGGAGACTCGTCTCGCACCTGCTTCAAAACCTTGTCTCAGATTTATCTTTGTTCTTGCCAATCAATAGGGCCTTTATTCCTTGATCTTGTAACCGCCAACACTTCCACCTCTTTACTTTTCCAACATTGTTTACAATCACACTACCATTGGTTATTATCCTTAACGTGCATTCGATCAGATGTACTGGGTGCATCATGGGTTCTATTCGCTTGATCTGGCCATTCTATCAGCATGGCATTCGCCTTAGCCGCGTGCTCCCCCTGTTGTTGATGTTGTCCCTGTTGATTATGCTAATTATACCTAATAACGAGTATACCTCTTTCTTCACGATGCTCTATCCACAAAGGGCAATTTGGCCCTATCCAATGATCGGGAGCTGAACAATATCCACAAGGCATTACCCTTGGTGGTCGACCTTGATTATTTCCTTGTTGGTTGTTCCCTTGTTGATTCACCTGATCTCTCCATGGGGGTCTTACTTGTTGCTGCCTCTGAAAGTTACCCCGCCCTTGGATAGGAATAGCCTGATTGGCCGCTACGTCATTGAGATTTCGGTTGTCCTGCCGAGAACTTTGCCCTCTATGCTTAGGGTTATACCAACACTGAGTTGTTGTATTGTCATAGATATCACAAAATCGTTTTTCCTTTGGGTAT
>CM035423.1:38451928-38459428 GCA_020310875.1 Ceratopteris richardii | reverse complement strand
TACCTACAAAAGAAACACAAGAAATAGTGAATGTAATCAATGGTGCCTCTTACACCTAATAAAGGGTTGCCATGCCTCTTGCGATGGTCTTAATTTCCCTTACATAGGCTTGCAATTCCTCTTTGAATGGTCTTACTTGCCATAGGCTTGCCACTCCTCTTGGTGGTCTTACTAGCCTCACCCTTTTCACAATACATTCACATGATTTATGCTTGGGACTTACCACCACACACAATGTGGATTTTTCAAAACCTTTACCTCAGCCCGTAGCATTGCAAATGCACTTCTTTTACATCCTTTATCTTCAGCCAATTTCTCACACTTTGCATGAGTGACTCTTCCTTCTATCATGGCACTTGCTTGTGCTCCTTCAAATTTAGGGAGTTTCTTCAAGTCCTTGTTGATTCTTCAACACTTCATGGCAGCCCTTCTTTAAAGTCTTCTACTCCTCCTTGCCTTGGCCATCTTCAGCTTGGGTTCAATCTTCAAGCCTTCAACCTTCAAGCCTTCAAATTTCAAGTGTCATGTATGATGGAGAGTGTTAATCTCCAAAAGAACAACCTACTCTTGAAATTAGAGCACCTCTATATCAAGAGTAAGTTAAAACCTTCACCAATTTAGAAGATCAATACTCAATTATAAGGATTTTGGAAAATCTGTGAAGAGGATGATTCTACAGAAAGTCTGCTGCACATATCTTTCTCATTGACTTATCAAACATGTAAAGTTTTTGATAAAACTTTGCACAAGGTGTCGCCTAAAGACTGCACACCTCGCCCAAGTTGAATTACTCCAAAATATTCAGTATAACTTGAGAAATAAATTCAACAAGTTACCTATGTCTAAAACTATCACTCTGTAGAGTCGACTTTGACACCTGCAACTTCTAAGACATGGTTCTCCAAGACTAGAACCCGTTTAAGAAAATGCTTTTAGCCATGAGTAGCTTACCTTCCAACTTAAAAGATTAAGTGCTTGCTTGCTCAAAAATTTAAACTGTAGACAGAGAACTTATCAAAACATTGACTTCAAATTTTGCGCCAGTTTCAGGAACCAGTGAATACTTCTTCACATGTGAATGTTCCTACACATAATTCTCTCACCCTGATAACAATTGGAAGCTAAAACTTTATAAAGAGGTCAATCACCTATAGACTTAGACTTGTACAAAAGCATTTCACAAAAGACACATAATTCTCTCACCCTGATAACAATTGGAAGCTAAAACTTTATAAAGAGGTCAATCACCTATAGACTTAGACTTGTACAAAAGCATTTCACAAAAGATCTAACACAGAAGGAGAAAACTCAGAAACATCGGGCACAAAAATCTTTCATTTCTGAAGGAGTTTTTAATTGAATGATGAGAGAGGCTTCAACTAACTTCTGAGATGTCTAATGACACTTACAACTCCTAATTACTCTATTCTCATGCTCTCTCATACTTGTCCCGACATTTTTCATAGTATTTATAGGCAATTATTTACAAACTTATGACTATTCAAAAGTATAAGTGACCTATATCTGAACTAATGTGTACATATCTTTCAACTCCTGAATGTAAACATCTTCTATGCTTCAAAACTTGATCTTGTCTTCATTCTTTGACTTCCAAAACTTCAATTGTTGATTGCTCTGCACCAACAGCTCCCCCTCAATCATCAATTGAGGTTTTCTCTATCTTCTTTATGCCTGCCATGTCTTTGAGTCTCTGTAGCTTTGGTCCATCCAAGCTTTTGGTAAGCATATGAGCTATCTGATCTTTAGTAGAAGTATGTATGACTTCAATTTCTTTGTCCATTACCTTCTCTCTTAGAAAGTGATACTGAATCTCAATGTGTTTGGTCCTGGCATGAAAAACAGGGTTAGCAGCTAAATACAATGAACTCATGTTATCTCCATATATGATAGGTGTACTCTGTATAGTGTCAAAACTCTTCATGAGAGTCTTAAGCCATATCACTTCCTTTGTAGCTTCAACCATGCCTTTGTACTTAGCTTCTGTAGATGATAAAGCAACTGTGTGTTGCTTCTTTGAACACCAAGAGATTAACTTATCTCCCACATAACACATGTATCCATAAGTTGTTTTTCTATCATCTGGATTACCTACCCAATCTGCATCACTCTAGATCTTGATATTTGTATCTGATGTAAAACCATAATACAAACCTTCCTTGAGTGTACCCTTAATGTACCTCAACACTCTTTGACCTGCAATCCAATGTTCTTTCCTAGGACAATGCATGAATTGAGATAATATCCCAACTGCATATGACAAGTGAGGTCTAGTTAATGTAGCATAGATAAGACTACCAACCAAACTCTGATATTGTTTCATATCCTTGAACTCTTCTCCACCATATATGCTCAACTTGTGATTTACCTCCATTGGAGTAGGTGCCACCCTGCAATCATTCATCTTAAACTTGATTAACAAGTTTTTCAAATACCTTTCTTGAGTCACATACACTCCATGTTGAGTGTATGAAATCTCCATGCCCAAGAAGTATGACAAATCTCCCAAATCACTGATCTTGAATTCTTTCTCCATTTGCTTCTTTAGGCTTTGAATGCCTATCTCATCTGTACCTGTAAGAATTATGTCATCAACATATATACACATGTAAATAAACCCATCATCACTTGCTTTAACAAGCAAGCTACTATCTGCCTTTGATACGTGAAATCCAAGTTCTTTCAAGAACTTTACAAGTCTATAGTTCCATGCCCTTGGGGCCTGCTTTAAGCCATACAAAGCTCTCTTGAGCTTGCATACATAATTTGGATACCTTCCATCTCTGAATCCTTGAGGTTGCTCCATGAAAACATCATCTGAAATGTAACCATTCAAGAAAGCATTCTTCACATCTAATTGACATAATTTCCAACCTTTACATGCAACAATAGCTATGAGTGTCCTGATGGTTGTCATCTTTGCCACAGGACTATAAGTCTCATCATAATCAATACCATATGTTTGAGCAAACCCATTCACAACAAGTCTAGCTTTGTACCTAGACACACTTCCATCTGCAAATCTCTTTGTCTTATAGACCCACTTGCATCCAATGATCTTCTGGCTATTTGGTTTAGGAACCAAATCCCATGTCTGATTCTCCATTGATGCATCATATTCTTCCTGCATAGCTTTCTCCCAATTTTCCTTACCTTTTGCCTCTTGATATGTAGAAGGGTCTTCATCTACCTTTATCATGTAAGCATAATCTTTGGTAGCCAAAAAAGAAGTGTCATAGCTATACCTTGTAGGTTGCCACTTGTGTCTTGATGAACTTCTGAGTTCTCCACTCCTTGAGGTTTCTGGTTCATCACACTCAGGATCAAATCTTGGCATTTCTTCAACTTCAACCTGCACTTCATTATTCTCCTCTTCATCAAGTATCTGAACCTTTGATTTACCTTTCTTTTGGTTCACAACTTCTTCATCACCTATATTAATATTGATTCTACCTGCATACCAAGTACTTTGCTCATCAAATGTAACATCTTTTGATACAAGAAATTGTTTTGTGGATGGACTCCACAACCTATATCCCATCTGCTTATCATCATAACCAATGAACACATACTTTTCAGCTTTGGGTTCCAATTTGTGCCTTAATTGTGCTGGTACATATGCATATGCCAAACACCCAAATTTTGCAATGGTCTAATGTAGGTCTCTTACCCCACCATGCCTTATAGGGTGTCATACCCTGCAAAGCTTTACAAGGTAACCTATTGACCAAATAAGTAGCTGTATTTACAGCCTCAACCCACAAGTAATTTGGGCAATTTTTCTCCTTCATCATGGATCTTGCAAACTCAACAAGAGTTATATTCCTCCTTTCTGCTACACCATTTTGTTGAGGAGAGTACCTGCAAGTAATTTCCCTTTTTATACCTGCATTCCACAAGTAATCACTGAAATCATTAGAGAAATACTCTCCCCCTCCATCTGACCTTAGTCTCTTCAATTTATGACATGTAATTCTCTCTGCATACACATGATAGTGTTTGAATGTGTTGAATACTTCTGACTTATCTTTGATCACATAGATAGTGATCCATCTAGTAGCATCATCAACGTAAATCACATAATACCTTGAACCATTTATACTGAAATCCTTTGATGGTCCCCACACATCTGTGTGTACCAACTCAAGCTTCTCTGAATACATAAAACAATGCTTAGAATAAGATTGCTTATGAGCCTTACCTAATTGACATGCCTCACATCTGTATGTCATATGTTGACCTGCAACATTAGGCAATCCAAGCACAGAACCATTGTTAATCATATCTTTGATACCTCTTTCATTGAAATGTCCAAGTCTCTTGTGCCAAAGATCTAACTAAGAGATCGTATGTCCTTCATAAGTGAACAAGGCATGACCAACATTACCTTGAATCTTCAATGTGAACAATCTTCCTTCTTTCTTCCCTGAAACAATCTGTTTATACCCATTGCTAGGGTCTTCCACAAACACTCCTTCATTAGTGAACCTAACTTCATAACATTTTTCAACAATTTGTCCTACACTTATCAGATTCTTAGGAATTGTAGGAACATACAAGACCTTACTCAATAAGGTGCTACCATCCTTGGCCTTCACTGATCCAATTGACTTCACATTATGCTTTGTATTGTCACCTGTTTGAACAACATGATTAGATACCTTATTCTCTAAATCAATCATCAATGCTATGTTACCACTCAGATGATTGCTACATCCTAAGTCAATATAGAAGACTCTTTGGTCTTCACTTTGCCTTTCACAAGTTGCATTCATTATCAATGTTGAATCCTCCTTCTGATCTGAAGCATAATTGTAGTAGGTATTATTGTTTTGTTGACTTTGAAATCCTCTACCTGCATTTCTTCCAAAGTAACCCCTACTACCTCTACCTTTGAAATTACCTCTTTGATTTCTGCCACCTCTTCCTCTTGAAGTATAGTTCTAATTATATCCACCATTACTCTGAGTATTATGCCAACAATCATTAGCTAAATGATTTTTCTTACCACAAATCCAGCAAGCTTTGACTCCATCTTTATTATTCCTGCCTCTTCCTTTACCTTTGCCACCACCTCTTCCTCTTAGGAAGTTGGCTTGACTAGTTGTGCCTTCATCTTCATTTGCTTGTTGCTTTCCTTTGCTAATTTTCTTCTTATCCTTTGAGTACATTGCATGACCTGCACTCTTGTCACCATCTCCTTTGACATCCTACTCAAATGTTAGCATATGACCTAGCAACTGATTTAAATTAGGGGTGAAATGATCAAGTGATAATTCTATAGACAAAATGAATGGCTTTCATTTGTCATCTCCTCTCAAACCTGTAAGGATTTGCCTTACCAATTTATCCTCCTCAAGGTCTTCATCAACAGCTCCTAATGCATCTACAATGTCTTTCATCCTTGTTACATAATCTGAGATGGATTGAGAGGCCTTCTTCTTGAAAGTGGTAAATTCTGCCCAGAAGGATACCTTCCTTGACTTTGTGGTGTTTTGGAAATGCTCCTCCAAAGCATTCCATATATCACTTGCACTTTCAAGACCTCTAATGTGAGGTAGCAAGTAGTCATTGACTGCCATGTAGATAATGCTCCTAGCTTGAGCATCTCTCTTCATCCAATTCTTCAAATCTGATAATTCCTCCCTAGTTGGAACACTAGGATCTCTGAATTGAGGCTTTTCTTCTTCACCTGTAATGTAAGCTATCAAGTCTTTGCTCATTAGATGAGCTTCCATCCTCATTGACCATGCTGGATAGTTCTCTCTATCCAACTTCTCTATTTGAAGAGAATCTCCCATCCTTCCTTCACCTGTATATTGATATCTTCAACCTTTATGAGTAATAGATGTACCTTTACTTCGAATAATACTCCTTCAGTCTTCCTGGATGTCGTATGACCTCCTTCTCAAGCTTTGCTCTCAAGCTTTCACCTTTTGAACCTTCAGATGTGGAATTCTCTGTAGCTGCAGCAGTCGGGATCCTCCTTTCTTCAATTCTGATGCTTCCTGCTCTGATACCATTGATGGAGAGTGTTAATCTCCAAAAGAACAACCTACTCTTGAAATTAGAGCACCTCTATATCAATAGTAAGTTAAAAACTTCACCAATTAGAGCACCTCTTTGCACAAGGTGTCGCCTAAAGATTGCGCACCTCATCCAAGTTGAATTACTCCAAAAGATTCAATATCACTTGAGAAATAAATTCAACAAGTTACCTATGTCTAAAACTGTCACTCTGTAGAGTCGACTTTGACACCTGCAACTTCTAAGACATGGTTCTCCAAGACTAGAACCTATTTAAGCAAATGCTTTTAGCCATGAGTAGCTTACCTTACAACTTAAAGATTAAGTGCTTGCTTGCTCAAAACTTTAAACTGTAGACGGAGAACTGATCAAAACATTGACTTCAAATTTTGCGCTTCTTTCAAGAACCAGTGAATACTTCTTCACATGTGAATGTTCCTACACATAATTCTCTCAGCCTGATCACAATTGGAAGCTAAAAATTTGTACAGAGGTCAATCACCTATAGACTTAGACTTTTACAAAAGCATTTCACAAAAGATCTAACACATAAGGAGAAAACTCAGAAACATCGGGCACAAAAATCTTTCATTTCTAAAGGAGTTTTCAACTGAATGATGAGAGAGGCTTCAACTAACTTATGAGATGTCTAATGACACTTACAACTCTCAATTACTCTATTCTCATGCTCTCTCATACTTGTCCCGACATTTTTCGTAGTATTTATAGGCAATTATTTACAAACTTATGACTATTCAAAAGTATAAGTGACCTATATATGAACTAATGTACAGATGTGTACATATCTTTCAACTCCTGAATGTAAACATCTTCTATGCTTCGAAACTTGATCTTGTCATCATTCTTTGACTTCCAAAACTTCAATTGATGATTGCTCTACACCAACATAGATAGATAGATAGATAGATAGATAGCCAGATAGATATATATATATATATAGATAGATAGATAGATAGATAGATAGATAGATAGATAGATAGATAGATAGATAGATAGATAGATAGATAGATAGATAGATAGATAGATAGATAGATAGATAGATAGATAGATAGATAGATAGATAGATAGATAGATAGATAGATAGATAGATAGATAGATAGATAGATAGACAGATAGATAGATAGATATATAGATAAACAGATAGATAGATAGATACATAGATAGAGAGATAGATAGATAGATAGATAGATAGATAGATAGATAGATAGATAGATAGATAGATAGATAGATAGATAGATAGATAGATAGATAGATAGATAGATAGATAGATAGATAGATAGATAGATAGATAGATAGATGGATAGATAGATTCATAGATAGAAATATAGATAGATAGATAGATAGATAGATAGATAGATAGATCCATAGATAGATATATAGATAGATAGATAGACAGATAGATAGCTAGACAGATACATAGATAGACAGACACAC
>CM035423.1:38404428-38434428 GCA_020310875.1 Ceratopteris richardii | reverse complement strand
GTGAGTTAAGACTCTCTCATCACTCAGTTGTAAATTTCTCAGAAATGAAGAAAATGTTGCGCCCGATATTTCTGAGTTTTCTCCTTCTGTGTTAGATCTTTTGTGAAATGCTTTTGTACAACTCTAAGTCTATAGGTGATTCACCTCTGTACAAATTTTTAGCTTCTAATTGTGATCAGGCTGAGAGAATTGAGTGTAGGAACATTTACATATGTAAATGAGAAGAAGTGAAGTTGCAAGAGGTGCAAAATTCGATACGAATGTTTTTATTAATTATCCTTCCAGAGTTTAGAGTTTTGAGCAGAAAAGCACTTAATCTTTAAGTTGGAAGGTAAGCTACTTGTGGCTAAAAGCATTTGTAGAAACACATTCTAGATTGAGAGAACCAAGTGTTAAAAGTTATAGGTGTCTAAATCGACTTCTCAAAAGAACAGTTTTAGACATAGGTGAGTTGTTGAGATTATTTCTCAAGATCTACTGAATCTTTGGAGTAATTCAACTTGGAGAAGGTGCGCAATATATAGGCAACACCTCATACAAAGTTCTATAAAAAACTTTACACATTTGATAAGGCAATGAGTGAATTATGTGCAGCAAACTTTCTGTGTAATCACCTTCTTCAAAGTTTGTTAAAAAATTTGACAGTTGAGTATTGATCTTCTAAAATTGGTAAAGGTTTGAGTTAATTCTTGTTATAATGGTGCTCTAAATACAAGAGTAGCTTATTCTTTTGGAGATTAACACTCTCCATTAGTGGTATCAGAGTGAGAAGCATCAAAATTGAAGAAAGGAGGATCCCGACTACTGCAGCTGCAAAGAATTGAACATCTGAAGGTTCAAAAGGTTAAAGCTTGAGGACAAAGCTTGAGAAGGAGGTCATACGACATCAAGGAAGACAAAAGGAGTATCATTCGAAGTAAAGGTACATCTGTTATAGAGAAATTGGATAGAGAAAATTATCTAACATGGTCAATGAGGATGGAAGCTCATCTTATGAGTAAAGACTTGATAGCTTACATTACAGGTGAAGAAGAAAAGCCTCAATTCAGAGATCCTAGTGTTCCAACTGTTAAAAGTCAAGCTTCAAGCTACAAACTCGTGAGGAATCTTTTATGGACATGTGGAGCAATCAAAGGAAGCCAAAAGCCACGAGATTCCATCAAGAAAAGTCACTCAGCCACTCCCCAAGTCATCTCAACTAAATCCTCCAAGTTAGGAGGCTGATTTGGAAAGGTAGTTCGTAGATTTTAGGGGCACACTTCTCACTATAAAAGGAGCATGTATCCCGACTTCTTTTGGGCCATCTTCCTTGAGTTTTAGCTCATGTCAAGTGAGCACTAAGTGCTGGAGTTGTGATAAGCAAGCCCCTTGCTTAAGCTAGCCCCTTGCTTAAGCTAGCCCCTTGCTTAAGCTAGCCCCTTGCTTAAGCTAGCCCCTTGCTTGCTTGTTTGTTTTCTTTTAGTAGGCATATCTATGTGTGTGCGCAGGCAGTGTTGTAACTCTCTACCCTTGAGTTGTTAGCATTGGTCCTCCCTCATATTGTATCCATTTGATGTAATTCTTCTCTCATTGGATAGCTATTAGAGTCTATTTTATGCTCACAAATTCTCTGGAGCATTCTTTGAGTAATCTGGGAGCAACATTCATTTTAGCGAAGTTGTGTGATTAATATCTCTCTCTGTGTGTAGGCTCTGTTAGAAATATTTTGCTCTCTGTTGTAAGGGCTGGTTCTCCTTCTATATTTATCCATTTGCTATGATTTTGGTGTCATTGGGTAGCTATTATAGTGCTCTAAAGTTGACCCAAGTTTGAGATTCATTCCATGTATAATCTCTGAGAAAAGCTTGCTGGAGTGAAGTAAGGTCTCTGCTTGACTAGCAGTTGTGAGCATTCAACTAGCTCATGTTGTAGACACTGTTTCTCTTTTTGTAAGCATCCATTTGAAGTAAAATTTGTCTTGCTGGAAAGCTCTTGGTGTCTACTACAGGTCTACAAAAGCTCACTGGAGTTCTTTGCATAAGCGCTGAGTAAGAGCACTTTTGGTGTGCAGAGGTCAAAGAAGGATACCTGTGGAGGTCATTCACGCTTCGTCGTTGCTTAGGGGTTGAGATACTTCCCCCATCAGTGGTATCAGAGCATTTGGGCATCTTGGAGGTATCACATTCAAGCAAGAAGACCTCTTGGAGTTGGTGGTTGAAGATTTGCATCAACAAAAGCTTCTTGGAGGTAGCTCATATCAAGGGGGAGCTATTCTACTCAAATTTGCAAGAGCACAAGGTGTCCATCTAAGGAAAGCTTTGGATTGAGGTAACCTCAGAGCCTCATTTTCATTTTACACACATTGGAGCATTAGCCAAGGGCTAGGTCAAGTATCAAAGACTAGATATGGGAGACTTCAACACTCAAATTGAAAAGCTAGACAAAGGTAACTATCAACCATGGAGATTTAGGGTCTCCAACTATCTTATGGGCAAGGGCCTTTGGGGGTTGATTAGTGGAAGTGAACCAAGACCTAGGTTGGATGAGAATCCAACCAATGACCAGAGAAGGGCCTTTAGGGAATGGAATGAAAGAGACAAGAGGGTTATCTTTATTCTTTTCCAACACATTAGCAATAGCATGATCGGCCATATCCAAGACTTGGATTCAAGCATGAAGGTATGGGAGACACTTGAAAGGCTTTATTCAACAAGCACCAAGCAAGGAAGATCCAACTCAAGAATGAGCTCAACAACCTTAGGAAGAGCTCAGGGAGTAGCATAAATGACTACATACTTAAGGTCAAGGAGTTATCAGATGCATTGGATCCATTGGAAGCCACATAGACGATGAAGATCTTGTGGCTTATACTCTCAATGGTTTGAGAGATGATGAGAAGTGGAAACCCTTTACCACTTCAATTTATGTAAGGGATAATCTTCCCGATTTTGAGCAATTGGTTGCTCTCATGGTCACCAAAGAAATGAACATAGGTGGAAGTTCAACTAAAAGCAAGGATGCACAAGTTTTCTATGCAGGTAATCAAAGGGGCAAAGGAAGACGAGGACAAGGAAGGGGCAAAGGAAGGTTTGGAGGAAGGCAAGGCCACTCAAGCAATCAAGGACATGACCAAGGCACCTCATCACAAAGAGGGAGAGGAAGAACAAGCAGAAGAGGAGGACGACATCAACAAAATAGGAATCAAGATGGTGAAGGATGTTACATATGTGGCAAGTTTGGCCACTATGCTAGAGATTGCTACCAAGGAGGAAACCAAAGGAGCTATAATCAAGGTTCTTCATACAAAGGCCAAGGTAATTATGCTTCTACAAGTTCAGAAAATGACAATCTCTTGATGATGCACATGGATGGGAATTCAAGCAAAGTAGATAACACTTGGTATATTGATAGTGGATGTAGCAACCATATGAGTTGCAATGCTTCTTGGTTTACTAATCTACATGTTCCCAAAGGTAAAGGACATGTAGAAACAGGTGATGATACAACCCATGAGATCTCCCATGTTGGAGATGTAGCTTTGGATGACAAGGAGGAAGGAAGATGTCTCAAGGATGTCTTGCATGTATCTACTATCACAAAGAACTTGGTGTCCGTTGGGCAAATGGTTGAAAGAGGCTATCAAGTAAGGTTCAACAAAGGTGGATGCTTTGTGGAGAACCCTAAGCAAGGTTACAAGGTCATAGCAAGAGGAAAGAAGCAAGGGAGACTCTTCACTTTGGAGGTAAATTCTCATTCCACACAACATGTCTACTTCACATATGGAAACAAGAGGATTTCGGAGTTGGACTTGTGGCACAAGAGGATAGGTCACATCAACATACAAAGAATGAAGGAAATGAAATTCAAGAGGCTGGTTGAACGTCTTCCCAACTTCCAAGGACAAGGTATGAAGCATTTATGTGAATCTTGTCAACTAGGGAAGCAAGCGAGACTTCCATTCAAGAAGAGTGGCTACATAAGCCAACATCCATTGGAGTTGATACATACAGATGTGTGGGGGCCAACCAAAGAGCAATCCATTGGAGGTTTCATCAAAAACAAATCAGATGTGTTTACATGTTTCAAAGCATTCAAGGCAATGGTAGAAAAGGAAACAGGTACATATATCAAGAAGCTAAGGTCCGATGGAGGGGGAGAATATTTGTCCAATGCGTTTTCTGATTTTTTTAATGGATCAAGGCATCAAGAGGCAAGTAACATGCAGGTACACACCCCAACAAAATGGAGTAGCAGAGAGAAAGAATAGATACATTGCCGAGATCGCTAGAGCAATGCTTAATGAGATGAATGTACCTAACATGTTTTGGAGTGATGCAGCAAATACCGCCGTGTATCTTATGAATAGGGCTCCTACCTCAGGGATCCATGGCTTGACACCATATCAAGCCTATCATGGTAAGAAACCTGATCTTTCCCACTTGAAGATATTTGGATGTACTTGTTATGTACATGTGCCAAGTGAATTGATGCACAAGCTACAACCAAAGGCAGAAAAGTGTGTGTTTCTAGGATATTCAAATGATCATAAACGTTACAGGTGCTTCAACCCAAACACAAAGGACTTGATGATATCAAGGGATGTAGCATTTGATGAGCTACTCCCTTGGTATAAGAAGTATGATTGTATGCAAGACTATGAAGAAGAAAAGCATGGACATGATGAAGAACAAATCGACCTAGAGCTAAGTGGCCCAAGGTGTTCCATCAATGAAGATAGTTCAAGCATGAACTCACCATGGAGGGGGAGATCTTCATCAAGCTATGGAGCACAATCAATCAACAAAGGCAAAGCAACATTGGTGGAGTTGGATGAAGAAGGTAATGAAGTTGAAGATGATGAAGGACACATGATGGAGAAAGAAGCTACGTCAAAGAAAGAGATCAAGTTCCCAAGGCAAAGGAGGTTTATTCCTCCAAAAGGTGAAGAAAGGAAGTCTTCTAGAGTTAAGTATCCAACTCAAAGGTTTACTTATGATTCATATATGGCAACACATTATGCATATATGAACAAATTAGTAGAAGATCATGAGCCCGATTGCTATGAAGATGCAAGCAGGTACACCGAATGGAAAGAGGCAATGCAAGAAGAGATCGACGCACTTGAGGAAAATCAAACATGGACTCTAATGCCCAAGAAGGAGAACATGAAGGTAATAGGTAATAAGTGGGTGTATAAAGTAAAGAGGAATTCAGATGGATCTATTTCTAGGTTCAAAGCAAGATTGGTGGCCAAGGGTTTTGCACAAACCTATGGAGTGGACTTTGAAGAGACATTCAGCCCCGTGGCAAAGATGAGCACCATTAGGACACTCATTGCAATGGCTGCTAGCAAAGGATGGAAGCTTTTCCAATTGGATATCAAGAATGCCTTTCTCAATGGAGACTTGGAAGAAGAGGTATACATGGAGCAACCACTAGGTTTTGTTCATAAAGAGTTTCCACATCATGTTTGTAGGTTGAAGAAGGCACTTTATGGCCTAAAGCAAGCTCCAAGGGCTTGGAACCAAAGATTGGTGGACTATTTGATCAAATGTGGTTACAATCAATGCAAGGCGGATCCATCTCTCTTCATCAAACAAAGAGGAGAACTTGTAGTCTACATGTGTGTGTATGTAGATGATCTTATCATTACAGGTAATGATACAAAGGGCATTGAGGAGATCAAGGCAAAGCTTGGAAAGGAGTTTATGATATCTGATCTTGGAGATCTTAGGTATTTTCTTGGCATTGAAGTTGTATACAAAGAAGAAGGTATTATGCTCATACAAAGGAAGTATATTCTAGACCTACTTGAGAGGTTTGGGATGCTACATTGCAAGCCTATTTCAAATCCCATGGAAGTTAATGTAAAGCTAAGCTCCATTGATGGAGAGCCATTAGAGGATGTAACTTTTTATCGCTCTATTGTAGGCTCTTTCAATTATGCCACAATAACTAGGCCTGACATAGCATATGGAGTTGGAGTGTTATCACAATTTATGCATAGTCCAAGGACTACACACTTGCAAGCTGCAAGAAGAATGTTACGATATCTCAAGGCCACTATAAATGAAGGATTGTTCTATTCATTTGATGATGATATGCAGGTCAAAGCTTATTCTGATGCCGATTGGGCCGGTTCCAAGGAGGATAGAAGAAGTACAAGTGGTTACCTAGTCATGCTAGGTAGCAAGATCATCTCATGGATTTCAAAGAAGCAACCCACGGTGGCATTATCTTCCACCGAGGCTGAGTATAGAGCTTTGGCTCAAGTCACATGTGAGCTAATGTGGATTAAGAAGTTATTTATGGAGCTTAATTTGCAGGTTGAAACATATCCAATTTTTTGTGACAATATGAGTAGCATTCATCTAGCATCGAATCCTGTCTATCATGCTAGAACCAAGCATATTGAACTGCACTATCACTTCATAAGGGAAAAGGTGATATCCAAGGAAGTTTCAGTACATCATATTGGTACCAAGGACCAAGTTGCGGACATGTTTACAAAGGCTTTGGATGGGATGAAGATTTCAAAATTCAAGCAATGCATCAACATGAAGGAGCTTGGATGAGGACGAAGAATTGAAGCTTGAGGGGGAGTGTTAAAAGTCAATCTTCAAGCTACAAACTCGTGGGGAATCTTTTATGGACATGTGGAGCAATCAAAGGAAGCCAAAAGCCACGAGATTCCATAAAGAAAAGTCACTCAACCACTCCCCAAGTCATCTCAACTAAATCCTCCAAGTTAGGAGGGTGATTTGGAAAGGTAGTTCCTAGATTTTAGGGGCACACTTCTCACTATAAAAGGAGCATGTATCCCGACTTCTTTTGGGCCATCTTCTTGGAGTTTTAGCTCAGGTCAAGTGAGCACTAAGTGCTGGAGTTGTGATAGCAAGCCCCTTGCTTAATCTAGCCCCTTGCTTGCTTGTTTGTTTTCTTTTAGTAGGCATATCCATGTGTGTGCGCAGGCAGTGTTGCAACTCTCTACCCCTGAGTTGTTAGCATTGGTTCTCCCTCATATTGTATCCATTTGATGTAATTCTTGTCTCATTGGATAGCTATTAGAGTCTATTTTATGCTCACAAATTCTTTGGAGCATTCGCTGAGTAATCTGGGAGCAACATTCATTTTAGTGAAGTTGTGTGATTAATATCTCTCTCTGTGTGTAGGCTCTGTTAGAAATATTTTGCTCTTTGTTGTAAGGGCTGGTTCTCCTTCTCTATTTATCCATTTTCTATGATTTTGGTGTCATTGGGTAGCTATTATAGTGCTCTAAAGTTGACCCAAGTTTGAGATTCATTCTCTGTATAATTTCTGAGAAAAGCTTGCTGGAGTGAAGTGAGGTCTCTGCTTGACTAGCAGTTGTGAGCATTCAACTAGCTCATGTTGTAGACACTGTTTCTCTTTGTGTAAGCATCCATTTGAAGTAACATTTGTCTTGTTGGAAAGCTCTTAGTGTCTACTACAAGTCTACAAAAGCTCACTGGAGTTCCTTGCATAAGCTGTGAGTAAGAGCACTTTTGGTGTGCAGAGGTCAAAGAAGGATACCTGTGGAGGTCATTCGCACTTCGTCGTTGCTTAGGGGTTGAGATACTTCCCCCATCACCAACTAGGGAAGAATTATCAGATTTGAAGAATTAGATGAAGAGAGATGCTCAAGCTAGGAGCATTATCTACATGGCAGTTAATGACTACTTGCTACCTCATATTAGAGGTCTTGAAAGTGCAAGTGATATATGGAATGCTTTGGAGGAGCATTTCCAAAACACCGCAAAGTCAAGGAAGGCATCCTTGTGGGTAGAATTTATCACTTTCAAGAAGAAGGCCTCTCAATCCATCTCAGATTATGTAACAAGGATAAAAGACATTGCAAATGCATTAGGAGCTGTTGATGAAGACATTGAGGATGATAAATTGGTAAGGCAAATCCTTACAGGTTTGAGAGGTGATGACAAATGGAAGCCATTCATTTTGTCTACTGAATTATCACTTGATCATTTCACTCCTGATTTAAATAAGTTGCTAGGTCACATGCTAACCTTTGAGCAGGATGTCAAAGGAGAAAGTGATAAAAGTGCAGGTCATGCAATGTATTCAAAGGATAAGAAGAAAAATAGCAAAGGGAAGCAACAAGCAAATGAAGATGAAGGCACAACTAGCCAAGCTAACTTCTTAAGAGGAAGAGGAGGTGGCAAAGGTAGAGGAAGAGGCAGGAGTAATAAAGATGGAGTCAAAGCTTGCTGGATTTGTGGTAAGACAAATCACTTAGCTAATGATTGTTGGCATAATACTCAGAGTAATGGTGAATATAATCAGAACTTTAATTCAAGAGGAAGAGGTGGCAGAAATCAAAGAGGTAATTTCAGAGGTACAAGTAGTAGGGGTTACTTTGGAAGAAATGCAGGTAGAGGATTCCAAAGTCAACAATACAACAATACCTACTCCAATTATGCTTCAGATCAGAAGGAGGATTCAACATTGATAATGAATGCAACTTGTGAAACGCAAAGTGAAGACCAAAGAGTCTTCTACATTGACTCAAGGTGTAGCAATCACCTAAGTGGCAACATAGCATTGATGACTGATTTGGAGAATAAGGTATCTAATCATGTTGTTCAAACAGGTGACAATACAAAGCACAATGTGAAGTCAATTGGATCAGTGAAAGCCAAGGATGGTAGCACCCCCTTGAGTAAGGTCTTGTATGTTCCTACAATTCCTAAGAATCTTATAAGTGTAGGACAAATTGTTGAAAAAGGTTATGAAGTTAGATTCACTAATGAAGGAGTGTTTGTGGAAGACCCTAGTAATGGGTAAAAACAAATTGTTTCAGGGAAGAAAGAAGGAAGATTGTTCACATTGAAAATCCAAGGTAATGTTGGTCATGCCTTGTTCACTTATGGAGGACATAAGATCTCTGAGTTAGATCTTTGGCACAAGAGGCTTGGACACTTCAATGAAAGAGGTATCAAAGATATGATTAACAATGGTTCAGTGCTTGGATTGCCTAATGTTGCAGGTCAACATATGACATACAGATGTGAGGCATGTCAATTAGGTAAGGCTCATAAGAAATCTTATTCCAAGCATGGTTTTATGTATTCAGATAAGCTTGCGTTGGTACACACAAATGTGTGGGGACCATCAAAGGATTTCAGTATCAATGGTTCAAGGTATTATGTGATTTATGTTGATGATGCTACCAGATGGATAACTATCTATGTGATCAAAGATAAGTCAAAAGTATTCAATACATTCAAACACTATCATGTGTATGCAGAGAGAATTACAGGTCATAAGTTGAAGAGATTAAGGTCACATGGAGGGGGAGAGTATTTCTCTAATAAGTTCAGTGATTACTTGTGGAATGCAGATATAAAAAGGGAAATTACTTGCAGGTACTCTCCTCAACAAAATGGTGTAGCAGAGAGAAGAAATAGAACTCTTGTTGAGTTTGCAAGGTCAATGATGAAGGAGAAAAATTGCCCTAATTATTTGTGGGCTGAGGCTGTAAACACAGCTACTTATTTGGTCAAAAGGTTACCATGTAAATCTTTGTAGGGTATGACACCATATGAGGCATGGTGGGGTAAGATACCTACCTTGGATCATTGCAAAGTATTTGGATGTTTGGCATATGCATATGTGCCATCACAATTAAGGCACAAATTGGAACCTAAAGCTAAAAAAATGTATTCATTGGTTATGATGATAAGTATATGGGATATAGGTTGTGGAGTCCATCCACAAAACAATTCCTTGTATCAAAGGATGTTACATTTGATGAGCAAGGTACTTGGTATGCAGGTACAATCATTATCAATACAGGTGATGAAGAAGTTGTGAGTCAAAAGAAAGGTAAATCAAAGGTTCAGATATTTGATGAAGAGGAGAATAATGAAGTGTAGGTTGAAGCTGAAGAAATGCCAAGATTTGATCCTCAGTGTGATGAACCAGAAACCTCAAGGAGTGGAGAACTCAGAAGGTCATCAAGACACAAGTGGCAACCTACAAGGTATAGCTATGACACTTCTTTTTTGGCTACCAAAGATTATGCTTACATGATAAAGGCAGATGAAGACCCTTCCACATATGAAGAGGCAAAAGGTAAGGAAAATTGGGAGAAAGCTATGCAAGAAGAATATGATGCATTAATGGAGAATCAGACATGGGATTTGGTTCCTAAACCAAATAGTCAAAAGATTATTGGATGCAAATAGTTATACAAGACAAAGAGGTTTGCAGATGGAAGTGTGTCTAGATACAAAGCTAGACTTGTTGTGAAAGGGTTTGCTCAGACATATGGTATTGATTATGATGAAACATATAGTCCTGTGGCAAAGATGACAACCATCAGGACACTCATAGCTATTGATGCATGTAAAGGTTGGAAATTATGTCAATTAGATGTGAAGAATGCTTTTTTAAATGGTTACATTTTAGATGATGTTTTCATGGAGCAACCTCAAGGATTCAAAGATGGAAGGTATCCAGATCATGTGTGTAAGCTCAAGAGAGCCTTGTATGGTTTGAAGCAGGCCCCAAGGGCATGGAATTATAGACTTGTGAAGTTCTTGAAAGAAGTTGGATTTCAAGTATCTAAGGCAGATCGTAGCTTGCTTGTTAAAGCAAGTGATGATGGGTTCATTTGCATGTGCATATATGTTGATGATATAATTTTTACAGGTACAGATGAGAAAGGCATTCAAATCCTAAAGAAGCAAATGGTGAAAGAATTCAAGATCAGTGATTTGGGAGACTTGTCATACTTCTTGGGCATGGAGATCTCATACACTCAACATGGAGTGTATGTAACTCAAGAAAGGTATTTGAAATACTTGTTAATCAAGTTTAAGATGAATGATTGCAAGATAGCACCTACTCCAATGGAGGTGAATCATAAATTGAGCAGATATGGTGGAGAAGAATTCAACGATATGAAGCTATATTAGAGTTTGGTTGGTAGTCTTATCTATGCTACATTAACTATACCAGACTTGTCATATGCAGTTGGAGTATTATCTCAATTCATGCATTGCCCTAGAGAAGAACATTGGATTGCAAGTCAAAGAGTGTTGAGGTACATTAAGGGTACACTCAAAGAGGGTTTGTATTATGGTTTTACATCAGATACAAACATCAAGATATATAGTGATGCAGATTGGGCAGGTAATCCTGATGATAGGAGATCAACATATGGATACTGTTGGAGAAACACTCACTAATTGGACATATATTTGAAGGTCAAATCTTAGGAAGAAAACCCCATGCCTATGTGAAGGGACAAATTCACAAGTGTATCATATTTGTAAAGTTAGTTCACTTTAGTTCTAGAAGTTTTTTAAAATCACGAGAATACAAAAATCTATATAAGTTAGTTTGTATCAACTGACGCGACAAGAGAGAGAGAGAGAAGAAGTAGAAGAAGGAGTTCATTTTATATGATTGAGTATAGTCGGGCTTCTCTGAGTGAGAAAGCATCCGTAAAACTTCTGAGTTTTCATAGCTATGAGAAAGAACTGAGTAAAGTTCTCTGTATGAGTCTCTCTCCATCATCTCCATGCTTGCCTACTGTGTGATGAATTCAAAAATTCAAGTTTTCTGAGCAATTCGATGCTTGACATCGAATCTTGGCTGATAAGTCATTGTTTTCATTCTCTGTGTATTACCTGTTGTTGAATCTTCTAAAAACATGAAGTTTGTGGAGCAACTCGATGCCTCGCATCGAGTTTCAGCATAAAGTGGATGCCCGGCATCGACTTCTAGCATACAAGTGGTCTTCTTCATGTGTGTGTAAAAGAGAGTATTTCTGGTGCAGGAAAAGAGCCTAAAAAAGCTCAAAGTCGATGCCTGGCATCGACCTTGACTGAAATTCGATGCTAAGCATCGAATTTTTTATTTTTAGACACCCAAGAATACTAAAACAGGCAAAATTTCCAATTTTGGAACGTCATACAGGGTCATCTTGTGAGGGCCATAACTTGAGTTCTAGAGATTCATTTGATGCAAATGATAGCTTATTGGAAAGCTCTATTTATCTAGTTTTAGCCTATAAAGTTTCATCGAGAAATAATACTTGAGCTAGGAGTAATGAGCAAAATACTGAAGGTATGTCATTTTAGTGACTAGAAAAATCTGAAGAAGCAAAGTTCTTGGTTTCGGCTATCATTTCTCAAAGTTTGGAGTGGCAATGAGTTAATGGTGACCATAGAGGTATTCTAGTGTGACATTAATTCATTTCTTGTGGTGTTTCATACATCAACAAGTGGTATCAGAGCAAAAAGGTCCTAAAGAGCAGAAGGCGGCAAAGGTACGAGAAGTTTTGGAAAGTTTTCTATTAAAGTTTGAAAGGTGAAGCATTTGAAGACACAAGGCATCAAAAGATTACTTTTGAAGTATCCTCATACACAAAGAACTCCAAAAGGTATTATTATCTATCCTTTAAGCTCACAGGTTGCAGTAGAAGGGAAGGAGTATGGCAGATCATATCTCCATTGACAAACTGGACAGAGATAATAACCCCGCATGGGTAATGAGAATGGAAGCCTTACTTATGAGTAAGGATCTCATGGTATATGTAACAGGTGAAGAAGAGAAGCCAGTATTTGAAGATGAAAGAGGAACTTGATGCTTTAAAGCATTGACAGAAGAAGGATGCAAGTGCAAAAGCATACATCTACAATACAATCTCAAATCATTTGCTACCACACATCAGAGGATTGGAATCATCTGAAGATATATGGAATGCATTGGAATATCATTTCCAAAGCACTACTAAAGCACGGAAAGCAAGTCTATGGTCAGATTACAACATTCAAGAAGAAGCCAAGTCAAAGTATTAGTGATTATGTCACTAAGATGAAGGATCTTGCAGATAGTCTTGGATCCATAGATGAAGATGTTGAAGATCACAGATTGATTGCTCAGCTACTTGCAGGTTTGAGAGGGGATGAAAGGTGGAAACCTTTTGTCTTATCAACAGAACTTTCATTAAATCATTATGTTCCAGATTTGAACCAGTTGCTTGGTTTGATGCTCACATATGAGCAAGACTTGAAGGGAGATGGAGATAAAGGACAAAGTTCTGCAATGTACATGAAGAACAAGAAGAAAGGAGATAAAGGTAAATCAAAGGATGAAGAGGAGTCGAGTTCTCAAGCTTATTATGCAAGAGGTAAAGGCACTGGCAGAGGAAGAGCAAGAGGTTTTGGAAGAGGAAGAGGTAATCAAAATAACAACAAAAAGGCTTGGTGGATCTGTGGATTGAGTAATCATTTGGCTCATGACTGTTGGCACAACCAACAAGGATCAAATCAAAATCAGAACAACAATACCAGAGGCCGAGGTGGAAGATATCAAAGTAATTTTGAAAGAGGTAGACAAAGTTAAAGAGGAGGCTATGGTAGAGGTGGAGGAAGAAGTTGGGGACAGAATCAATCCTACAACACCACCTACTACAACTATGCAAATGACACACAGAATGAAAGTCATACATCATTGATGATGAACTCAATCAACACATCAGATAAAGAAGATCTAAAGGTACTTTACATTGACTCTGGATGTTCTAATCATTCGTCAGCAAACATAGAATTGATGTCAGAATTGGAAAAAGGCATTTCTAGTCACACAGTTCAAACTGGTGATAATACAAGACATAGTGTACATTCAATTGGAAAAGTGAAATGCAAGAGTGGAGCAGATTTGCTAACCAATGTTTTGTATGTTCCTACAATACCTAAAAACTTGATTAGTGTGGGATAGATAGTTGAAAAAGGTTTTCAAGTCAGGTTTACAAATGAAGGAGTATTTGTGGAAGATCCAGAGAATGGATATAATCAGATTGTCTCTGGTAAGAAAGAAGGTAGACTCTTTACTTTAAGAGTACAAGGGAACATTGGTCAAGCTTTGCTCACACATGGTGAAGCAGTGATTACAGAACTTGATCTCTGGCATAGGAGATTAGGTCATTTCAATGAAAGAGGAATTAAAGCTATGGTTGCTAATCATTCTGTACTTGGATTACCAAATTGCAAAGTCAACATATGGTTTATAAATGTGAAGCATGTCAAATGGGAAAGCACACAGGTTACCATTTCAAAAGAAAGGATTCAAACATGATGGATTACTAGAGCTCATTCATACTGATGTATGGGGACCAACAAAAGAAGGATCTATCAGTGGCTCAAGGTATTATGTTCTTTTCATTTATAATGCTACAAGATGGATAACATTATATTTTTTGAAGGAAAGATCAGAAGTGTTTGGAGCTTTCAAGCATTTTCATGCATATGCAGAGAGAGTCACAGGTCAAAAGCTTAAGAGACTGAGGTCTGATGGAGGGGGAGAATACTTCTCCCAAGAGTTCAATGATTATCTTTGGAATGCAGGTATTAAGAGAGAAATAACTTGCAGGTATACACCACAACAAAATGGTGTAGCAGAAAGAAGGAACAGGACTTTGGTTGAGTTTGCTAGAGCTATGCTAAAGGAGAAGAACTGTCCAAATTATCTTTGGGCTGAGGCTGTAAATACAGCCACATATCTTGTGAATAGATTACCATGTGCAGCTCTGAATGGAATGACTCCATATGAAGCTTGGTGGGGTAAGAAACCAACACTAGATCATTGCAGAGTGTTTGGATCAATTGCATATGCTTATGTGCCATCACAACTTAGGCATAAACTTGAACCAAAGGTAGAAAAATATGTGTTCATTGGTTATGATGAAAAGCAGATGGGTTATAGATTGTGGAATCCTCTAACCAAACAATTTATTGTTTCTAGAGATGTTACATTTGATGAACAGAAAAGTTGGTATGCAGATCAAAGTAATACAGCTGAAGAATTTGAAGAAGAGGTAAGAAGATGTGAGAAAGGAAAATCAATTGTGCAGGTAAATAGAGATGAAGACTATATGCAAGCAAGTACATCCAAAAGTGGATTAACAAGAAGAAATGAAGAAGCTCCTATATTTGATGAAGAGGTGTATCCAGACACATATGAAGAATGTGAACCAAGAAGGTCAAGCAGGACTAGAAGACAACCAGAAAGGTATTCTTATGATACTTCTTACATAACTCAGAAGAACTATGCATATATGGTGAAAGATGATGAAGAACCCCAGAACTATGATGAAGCTAAAGGTAAGAAGCAATGGGAAGAAGCAATGAAGGAAGAATTCAATGCACTGGAGGAGAACAAGACATGGGAACTTGTTCCTAAACCAAATGGTAAGAAAGTAATTGGAAATAAATGGGTTTATAAAGTGAAGAAGCTTGCAGATGGAAGTATAGCTAGATACAAAGCTAGACTGGTGGTGAAAGGCTATGCCCAAACCTATGGCATAGATTATGATGAGACATTCAGTCCTGTAGCTAAGATGTCAACTATAAGGACAATCATTGCTATTGCAGCTTCAAAAGGATGGACTCTAAGTCAATTGGATATAAAGAATGCATTCTTGAATGGATACATATCAGATGAGGTATACATGGAACAACCTCAAGGATTTATAGATTCCAGGTATCCAAATTTTGTTTGCAGGTTGAGAAGAGCATTGTATGGATTGAAGCAAGCTCCAAGAGCTTGGAACTATAGACTAGTGAAGTATCTCAATGATCTTGGATATCAAAGTTCAAAAGCAGATTCAAGTCTACTTATCAAAAGAACAGAGGAAGGTACAATCTACATTTGTATTTATGTAGATGACATTATAATCACAGGTACTTCAGATGAAGGAATCAAGGAGGTAAAGAGATTACTTGAGAAAGAGTTCAAGATCAGTGACCTAGGAAAGTTGTCATACTTTCTTGGAATGGAAGTCACTTATACAGATCATGGCATATATGTATCACAAGAAAGGTATCTTCTGAATCTATTGAAGAAGTTTGATATGGAAAATTGCAGAGAAGCTTCAACTCCACTTGAAGTTAATCACAAGCTCAATAAATATGATGGTGCAGAATACAAAGATATGAGGAAGTATCAATCTCTTGTGGGTAGTTTGATTTATGCTACACTAACAAGACCTGATCTTAGTTATGCAGTGGGAGTTTTATCACAGTTCATGCATTGTCCAAAGGACCCACATTGGATTGCAGGTCAAAGAGTTCTCAGATATATCAAAGGAACTATAAAGGAAGGATTATATTATCCTTTTACATCAGATTTGAAGTTGAGAGCCTATAGTGATTCAGATTGGGCAGGTAACCAGGATGATAGAAGATCAACTCATGGTTACATGATATACATTGGTGATAAGCTTGTAAGTTGGTGTTCAAAGAAACAACATACAGTAGCATTATCATCAACTGAAGCAGAGTACAAAGGACTTGTGGAAGCAGCTAAGGAAGTCATATGGATGCAGACATTGTTTAAGAGCTTAGGCATTGATCAAGGTACACCTACAATACATGGAGATAATATGAGTTCACTTTATCTTGCAGCAAATCCAGTATTTCATGCAAGGACAAAGCACATAGAGATACAGTATCATTTTCTCAAAGAAAAGGTAATGGAGAAGGAGATTGAAGTGGAGTACATTTCTACTAAAGATCAGTTAGCAGACATAATGACAAAGAGCTTGGATGGTGTAAAGACCAGCATATTCAAAAGCATGGCAGGAGTAAAAGAAAAGAAGATGATATGAAGAAACAGGGAATGTCAATTAGTGATTGAGGGGGAGCTGTTGGAGAAACACTCACTAATTGGACATATATTTGAAGGTCAAATCTTAGGAAGAAAACCCCATGCCTATGTGAAGGGACAAATTCACAAGTGTATCATATTTGTAAAGTTAGTTCACTTTAGTTCTAGAAGTTTTTTAAAATCACGAGAATACGAAAATCTATATAAGTTAGTTTGTATCAACTGACGCGACGAGAGAGAGAGAAGAAGTAGAAGAAGGAGTTCATTTTATACGACTGAGTATAGTCGGGCTTCTCTGAGTGAGAAAGCATCCGTAAAACTTCTGAGTTTTCATAGCTATGAGAAAGAACTGAGTGAAGTTCTGTGTATGAGTCTCTCTCCATCATCTCCATGCTTGCCTACTGTGTGATGAATTCAAAAGTTCAAGTTTTCTGAGCAATTCGATGCCTGGCATCGAATCTTGGCTGATAAGTCATTGTTTTCATTCTCTGTGTGTTACCTGTTGTTGAATCTTCTAAAAACATGAAGTTTGTGGAGCAACTCGATGCCTGGCATCGAGTTTCAGCATAAAGTGGATGCCCGTCATCGACTTCTAGCATACAAGTGGTCTTCTTCATGTGTGTGTAAAAGAGAGTATTTTTGGTGCAGAAAAAGATTCTAAAAAAGCTCAAAGTCGATGCTCGGCATCGACCTTGATTGAAATTCGATGCTAGGCATCGAATTTTTTATTTTTAGACACCCAGGAATACTAAAACAGGCAAAATTTCCAGTTTTGGAAGGTCATATAGGGTCATCTTGTGAGGGTGATAACTTGAGTTCTAAAGATCTGTTTGATGCATATGATAGCTTGTTAGAAAGCTCTACTCTTCTAGTTTCAGCCTATACAGTTTCATGGAGAAATAATACTTGAGCTAGGAGAAATTAGCAAAATACTGAAGGTATGTCATTTTAGTGACTAGACAAATCTGAAGAAGCAAAGTTCTTGGTTTCAGCTATCATTTCTCAAAGTTTGGAGTGGCAATGAGTTAATGGTGACCATAGAGGTGTTCTAGTGTCTTATTAATTTATTTCTTGCGGTGTTTCATACATCAACAGATACCTATGTTATGTGGGAGATAAGTTAATCTCTTGGTGTTCAAAGAAGCAACACACAGTTGCTTTATCCTCTACAGAAGCTGAGTACAAAGGTATGGTTGAAGCTGCAAAGGAAGTGATATGGCTTAAGACTCTTATGAAGAGTTTTGACATCATTCAGAGTATACCTACTATTCATGGAGATAACATGAGTTCATTGTATTTAGCTGCTAATCCTGTGTTTCATGCTAGGACTAAACACACTGAGATTGAGTATCACTTTCTCAGAGAGAAGGTGATGGATAAAGAGATTGAAGTCATACATACTTCAACAAAAGATCAGATAGCTGATATGCTTACCAAAACCTTAGATGGACCAAAGCTACAGAGATTCAAAGACATGGCAGGCATAAAGAAGATAGAGAAAACCTCAATTGATGATTGAGGGGGAGCTGTTGGTGCAGGACAATCAACAATTGATGTTTTGATGAAGAATTGAAGTCCAGGATTGAAGAAAAGGTTCAAGTTGTGAAGCATGAAAGAAGAATACATTCAGAAGATGAAGATGTGTACACATATGTACATTATATCATAGATAGTTCACTTATACCTTTAAGTAGTCATAAGCTTGTAAATTTTTGTCTATATATACTATGAAAATGTTGGGGCAAGTATGAGAGAGCATGACAATAGAGTAATCATGAGTTGTATGAGTCATTAGACATCTTAGAAGTGAGTTAAGACTCTCTCATCACTCAGTTGTAAAGTTCTCAAAAATGAAGAAAATGTTGCACCCGATATTTTAAGTTTTGTCCTTCTGTGTTAGATCTTTTGTGAAGTGTTTTTGTACAAGTCTAAGTATTGTTGGAAGTGAGGTAGGCCCTTAGCTCATGTCATATGTCCATGGTTCCATAGGTCCAGTATATATATACAACATTAATTCTAGCAATCTTCCATATTGACAAAACATGAACATACCACAACTTAATCATACAAATGATGAGATAAAGATAGAGAAAGAATAGACGACATGTGTAAGATGTTACGTAAGCCATCGCTTACTCATAGTATCATATATACCAATGTTCAATGCACAATGTGGGAGCAAAACTCTCAACCATTCTATGTGATGAGAAATAGATGAATGAGTGAATGTACAATGTAACAAACATATTCAGATGTGTGGGCAGTAATCTGAATATACATGAGATGTGTGACCTAATAGGTTATAGAAGAGTGAATATGAGTGACTGAATGAGGAAGGATCAGTGTGAACGGAAATCCTCAAACTCATGTGAACACACCTTCTTAAACACCTCATCAAATATGCATAAAGCATATAAGTACTGATTCTCTTGTACCTATGCCGAATAGGACTCCTCCTGATATGAACGCCACAGCCTCCATAAACTTCAAGTAGTACCTGTGTGCATAAAGAGAATATGTACCTGAATACTTTAACATAAGATGTGAATCTTATGTTAAACTCCATCCAATGTCTTTGAAGTAGCTAGACATCTTCTTGTAGAAGACAATCTTCAACCTAACATCTTCGTGTAGAAGATGATCTTCAAATACGCCATGTAGATGGTCCCATCCAATGTCTTTGAAGTAGCCAGACATCTTCTTGTAGAAGATAATCTTCAACCTAATATCTTCCTGTAGAAGACAATCTTCAAATACATCATGTAGATAGGCGATCCTCACCATCAAGCTGCTAATGACCAAGTCTTCTTGCCATGAACAAGAGATGACCTCCTCTCCATGAGCTAGAGTGTGAGCACACCCTTCATCTTCTCCAAGAAGAATCACCAAGAAGAACTCCATAGCTGCTCCTCAACATGCTTCAAGATAGCACCATGGCTGCCCCATGTGCTAGAAGAAACACCACCTCTACTGAGGTCCAAGCTCTAGAAAGCTTGTGTTGATCCTAGGTGAAGGATGAATACAATGAGCCCAAAGTGCTTCTTTTATAGTATTTGATGATCATTGAAAAGCTCATAATAAAGCAATCATCCGTAAACGCTTCCGTGATCGCTTTTCGAATAAAGAAAAACAATTCCGTTCGCTAAAATTGCCCATCGACGTTTGTCTTCGTTGTGCGTAGCTTTTAATAAAGCATAAAAAGATCACGTGCGCTGCTGGGGATTCGAACTTGGGTCACGTCGTTGGGAGGCTACTGAAGTAACCAATGCACTAGGCACTTTTGTTGTATTAAAGACGAATAAGAAGTGCTACACATCCTTGTTGCGCCCGTGGTCTTGTGTTGTACCAACTACCAAAAGAGTAGCTATATATGATATAGTTAAGATGGTCCAAGAAGACATTGTTTTTCCAACAATCCCCCCTGCAATGTCATATTGGTACAATCTGAACTGGATCTTCAATCTGTCATAAACTGCAAATTACCACAAGCTTCAAATAGCCTGTCACAAGCTTCAAGCTTGTACTTCCGCACTTCAGAACTTGTTCTTCAAAAGTCTTCCTCAAAACTGAATTTGACTTTCCTTCAAGAAACTTGAACTTGCTAAATATGAACCATAATACTTGAGAAAATATGCAAACTAGATATCCAATAGTGTACACATCAAGCAATCATTGCTTGACAACAAATATAGCATGAACTGTCTCCGAACTTGCTATCTCTTGTCTTCAAAAACCTGAAAACATACACTAGGATCCACATATTTGCATTTACCTTCCAAAAGGATTTCTCAACATACTTCTGCTGTGTCATGTAAATACACTAAAAATCAAGAACTGAATCCTGGAACCTGTGACTGTCAACTCACAACGTAGTGTATTATGAACACTGCTGGTTCATTTTTTACTGTACTCAAGTCAATATGAGTCAAAAAATCTATGATGTCATCATGTCTTCATCCTTTAAATCCTTCATACCTCTTTCCTTCAGAATCTGGTATAAACATATATGTGCGCACTTCTGAAATATACCTTTCTGAAATATCAAGCTTCTCTTCAATAGAACTCTGGAACCTTCTCCTGAACAGGAACATCCTAACAGGATCTTTCTCCAAACATTCTTCTTCTTCCTTCTTCTTTCAAAGCTGGAACATAAAGAGAACCTGACAAAGGAAATATAGGAATACCTGAAATAGGAATACCTGTAGGTATGACTCTGCATTCTTTTACATATGGCTTGAAAATAAGTCTTCATGTTTCATCACCCCCCTGGATGACTTAACACTAGTATCCAGTATTCTTCAAATATATCAGACTTTATGAAATCTGGAACGTCTTCCTTCTTTCAATAAATCTGATGTTTAATGATCAATACCTGTATCTGAAACAAAATCTATGAACCCTTTTTATTAGCACTGCGCAGTTGCCAATTGCTTCCATTATAGTCTTCAGCTTTCCATATTGTAGAATAAGGTTAGCTGAACCTAACATAACAAAACCTTGCTGAAAGCATTTTAGGATTCATAACCTTCTGTAACATAACATGTATCTTCATCTCTTTGCAACACAAATCTGATAGAATCTGAATCTTTGACTTACTTCTTCCAATGTTAAGAATCTTCACTAACAAAGGATAGAGAATTGAATCATAAATACTCAAGATCATACAAGATTATTCAAGATCAATGATCTCTCTTGTGTAGAATCTGCTCTTATCAAACCTTCATGACTGAATGTTTGATTTACTTCCTGAATGTCTCTAAGTGTCCATGCTTTTCAAAAAGTTATAAAACTTTTCTTCAAACAAATCCTTCAAGGAATCTGCAACTCCTACTTGAAATATAAGTGGACAAACTTCTCACCTTGAGAACTCCAAAAGCTGCAAGTTGATACTTCATAACTTTCATATTTTACCCGGGTGAAATGTGATAGTACCTGCTTGACTTTCTTTTGGCTAACTCCACTTTTCAATCAAGTTATAGGATCTAATGGAACACCTTTTTGAATACAAGCATGTATCCAAAAATCAAGACAATCATAAAAAGTAGATTCTTCAACTGACTGGTACATCAACAAGTCTGAATTTTCTGAAGTTTCTGAAAATACTGAATATGAGGTAACCTTTTCCAAACATAAAACCTCAACCCAAGTCTTCAACATCTGCTATAGAAAACTCTTTTACCTCAAGAGTTAGATAAAGAAGAAATATACTTCTCTGCAACTTGTCATATACCAAGTAGCTCTGTATTGACACTCCAAGAATTCTTTGAGGGAAGATATAAGTTGCCTGCTTAAATAGCTTCAACATAACTCATATATATATGAGTCAAAAGTTACATCTGCTGCTTTTTCTTTCTCTCAATGCAATTCTTTGTCAAATCTACTAAATCATGACCAAGTGTAATGCAAAACAAGAAACTGCTTCTTCTTTAAACAAGATGTTCTCGTAGACTTGTCTTTGGATGTAGAGGATAAAATAGGAAAAGTATATGGAAAATATATGAGAAAAGAAAGTCTTACTTTTCTTTTGGAAATGATGGACTTTCTTCTTCTGCATCTTTCTTCCACCTGATGATGTCAACATCTTCAAACTTCTCTTCCATACCTTTTGTTATCTTCATCTTGAAGTAGCAAACACTCTTGACTTCTTCAACTGAATTTTTCTCTTTCTCTAATGCTAAGAGTAAGAGATAAAACAAACATGGTATATAAATGGAAGTTGAATATAGAAACATGTTTTATCATCTCCTCATATCTCTGAATCAAAATTCTGCTTCAAATGTCTGAAATGACTAAATTCACCAATCGTTGTCTGAATGATGAATTGCCCTTCTAGAGTTACCTTCTCTAGATACATTTGTACCTTGATATCCAACCAACTTACAACAGAAAATTGGCTGAAAAAACTCATCTCATCTCTGCACTTGTCTTCTTAGATGAACTTTCTTGCCATGAAAGAGATCTCTCAAAACTCTCTAGAAAAAAACTTCTAGATACCTGTTTTGATGTAGCCTTTAACTTTCAAATAATGAAAGTGTATAAAAGTACTCCTTGAATTTCTTCGAATCTCTTCATAACTGCTCTTCTAAGATATGACCTGCAACTGATAATCTGATAGTAGAAAGTGATACCTGTGATTTGATGTTGATCTGATTTCTTCATCTTCTCTAAACCATTGTTCTTCCTTGAATTTGAAGTAGCCTTCTCTTCATCAAGTCTGGGTCTTCAAACAATACTTTTGTAAAGTATTTGCATACTCTTCCAAAAATATTCGGCTGCTAACAGATCATCAACTTCATACTCCACACTGATTAATACACATGTAACTGAAGTGTCTAATTCTCAAATCTCTACTCATCTAGATTAAGTGTGTATGTCAAATGTCAAATATTAGAAGATGCTTTCAAATCATATGTTGTAAAACTGGAATTCTAGGAACTTGAGATATGAATGAGCCTTAATGTATTGATGCCAAAGATCTAAAGTTCTGTAACAAAACCTTAGTGCTCTGATACCAAATCCCTAAAGCTCTGATACCAAATGTTGGAAGTGAGGTAGGCCCTTAGCTCATGTCATATGTCCATGGTTCCATAGGTCCAGTATATATATACAACATTAATTCTAGCAATCTTCCATATTGACAAAACATGAACATACCACAACTTAATCATACAAATGATGAGATAAAGATAGAGAAAGAATAGACGACATGTGTAAGATGTTACGTAAGCCATCGCTTACTCATAGTATCATATATACCAATGTTCAATGCACAATGTGGGAGCAAAACTCTCAACCATTCTATGTGATGAGAAATAGATGAATGAGTGAATGTACAATGTAACAAACATATTCAGATGTGTGGGCAGTAATCTGAATATACATGAGATGTGTGACCTAATAGGTTATAGAAGAGTGAATATGAGTGACTGAATGAGGAAGGATCAGTGTGAACGGAAATCCTCAAACTCATGTGAACACACCTTCTTAAACACCTCATCAAATATGCATAAAGCATATAAGTACTGATTCTCTTGTACCTATGCCGAATAGGACTCCTCCTGATATGAACGCCACAGCCTCCATAAACTTCAAGTAGTACCTGTGTGCATAAAGAGAATATGTACCTGAATACTTTAACATAAGATGTGAATCTTATGTTAAACTCCATCCAATGTCTTTGAAGTAGCTAGACATCTTCTTGTAGAAGACAATCTTCAACCTAACATCTTCGTGTAGAAGATGATCTTCAAATACGCCATGTAGATGGTCCCATCCAATGTCTTTGAAGTAGCCAGACATCTTCTTGTAGAAGATAATCTTCAACCTAATATCTTCCTGTAGAAGACAATCTTCAAATACATCATGTAGATAGGCGATCCTCACCATCAAGCTGCTAATGACCAAGTCTTCTTGCCATGAACAAGAGATGACCTCCTCTCCATGAGCTAGAGTGTGAGCACACCCTTCATCTTCTCCAAGAAGAATCACCAAGAAGAACTCCATAGCTGCTCCTCAACATGCTTCAAGATAGCACCATGGCTGCCCCATGTGCTAGAAGAAACACCACCTCTACTGAGGTCCAAGCTCTAGAAAGCTTGTGTTGATCCTAGGTGAAGGATGAATACAATGAGCCCAAAGTGCTTCTTTTATAGTATTTGATGATCATTGAAAAGCTCATAATAAAGCAATCATCCGTAAACGCTTCCGTGATCGCTTTTCGAATAAAGAAAAACAATTCCGTTCGCTAAAATTGCCCATCGACGTTTGTCTTCGTTGTGCGTAGCTTTTAATAAAGCATAAAAAGATCACGTGCGCTGCTGGGGATTCGAACTTGGGTCACGTCGTTGGGAGGCTACTGAAGTAACCAATGCACTAGGCACTTTTGTTGTATTAAAGACGAATAAGAAGTGCTACACATCCTTGTTGCGCCCGTGGTCTTGTGTTGTACCAACTACCAAAAGAGTAGCTATATATGATATAGTTAAGATGGTCCAAGAAGACATTGTTTTTCCAACAAGTATATAGGTGATTGACCTCTGTACAAATTTTTAGCTTCTAATTGTGATCAGGCTGAGAGAACTGAGTGTAGGAACATTTACATATGTAAATGAGAAGAAGTGAAGTTGTAGGAGACGCAAAATTCGATACCAATGTTTTGATCAATTGTCCTTCCACAATTTAAAGTTTTGAGGCAAGCACTTAATCTTTAAGTTGGAAGGTAAGCTACTTGTGGCTAAAAGCATTTGCAGAAACGCGTTCTAGATTGAGAGAACCAAGTGCTAAAAGTTATAGGTGTCTAAATCGACTTCTCATAAGAACAGTTTTAGACATAGGTGAGTTGTTGAGATTATTTCTCACGATCTACTGAATCTTTTGGAGTGATTCAACTTGGAGAAGGTGCACAATCTATAGGCAACACATCATACAAAGTTGTATAGAAAACTTCACACATTTGATAAGGCAATGAGTGAATTATGTGCAGCAGAATTTCTGTGTAATCACCTTCTTCACAGTTTGTTCAAAAATTTGACAATTGAGTATTGATGTTCTAAAATTGGTGAAGGTTTGAGTTATTCTTGTTATAGAGGTGCTCTAAATACAAGAGTAGCTTATTCTTTTGGAGATTAACACTCTCCATCAATAGATAGATAGATAGATAGGTAGATAAAGAGATAGATAGATATGTTGGTGCAGAGCAATCAAAATTGAAGTTTTGAAAGTCAAAGAATGAAGAAACGATCAAGTTTTGAAGCATAGAAGATGTTTATATTTAGGAGTTGAAAGATATGTACACATATGTACATTAGTTCAGATATAGGTCACTTATACTTTTGAATAGTCATAAGTTTATAAATGATTGCCTATAAATACTATGAAAAATGTTGGGACAAGTATGAGAGAGCATGAGAATAGAGTAATTGAGAGTGTAAGTGTCATTAGACATCTTAGAAGTTAGTTGAAGCATCTCTCATCATTCAGTTGTAAACTCCTTCAGAAATGAAAGATTTTTGCACCCGATGTTTTTGAGTTTTCTCCTTCTGTGTTAGATCTTTTGTGAAATGCTTTTGTACAAGTCTAAGTCTATAGGTGATTGACCTTTGTACAAATTTTCAGCTTCCAATTGTGATCAGGCTGAGAGAATTGAGTGTAGAAACATTTACATGTGTAAATGGAAGAAGAGAAGTTGCAAGAGGCACAAAATTTGGAGTCAATGTTTTGATCAGTTCTTTGTCTACAGTTTAAAGTTTTGAGCAACCAAGCACTTAATCTTTAAGTTGGAAGGCAAGCTACTCATGGATAAAAGAATTTGCTTAAATGGGTTCTAGTCTTGGAGAACCATGTCTTAGAAGTTGTAGGTGTCAAAGTCGACTCTAAAGAGTGACAATTTTAGACATAGGTAACTTGTTGAACTCATTTCTCAAGTTATAATGAATCTTTTGGAGTAATTCAACTTGGAGGAGGTGCGCAATCTTCAGGAAATACTTGTGCAAAGTTTTATAAAAAACTTTACACGTTTGATAAGTCAATGAGAAAGATATGTGCAACAGACTTTCTGTAGAATCATCCTCTTCACAGATTTTCCAAAATCCTTATAAATGAGTATTGATCTTCTAAATTGGTGAAGGTTTTAACTTACTCTTGATATAGAGGTGCTTTAATTTCAAGAGTAGGTTGTTTTTTTGGAGATTAACACTCTCCATCAGTGGTATCAGAGCAGGAAGCATCATAATTGAAGAAAGGAGGATCTCGACTGCTGCAGCTACAAAGAATTCAACATCCGAAGGTTCAAAAGGTGAAAGCTTGAGACCAAAGCTTGAGAAGGAGGTCATACGACATCAAGGAAGACTAAAGGAGTATTATTCAAAGTAAAGGTACATCTATTACTCATAAAGGTTGAAGAATTCAATATACAGGTGAAGGAAGGATGGGAGATTCTCTTCAAATAGAGAAGTTGGATAGAGAGAACTATTCAGCATGGTCAATGAGGATGGAAGCTCATCTAATGAGCAAAGACTTGATAGCTTACATTACATGTGAAGAAGAAAAGCCTCAATTCAGAGATCCTAGTGTTCCAATTAGGGAGGAATTATCAAATTTGAATAATTGGATGAAGAGAGATGCTCAAGCTAGGAGCATTATCTACATGGCAGTCAATGACTACTTGCTACCTCACATTAGAGTTCTTGAAAGTGCAAGTGATATATGGAATGCTTTGGAGGAGCATTTCCAAAACACCACAAAGTCAAGGAAGGCATCCTTGTGGGTAGAATTTACCACTTTCAAGAAGAAGGCCTCTCAATCCATCTCAAATTCTGTAACAAGGATGAAAGACACTGCAGATGCATTAGGAGCTGTTGATGAAGAAATTGAGGAGGATAAATTGGTAAGGCAAATGCTTACAGGTTTGAGAGGAGATGACAAATGGAAGCCATTCATTTTGTCTAAAGAATTATCACTTGATCATTTCACTCCAGATTTAAATAAGTTGCTAGGTCATATGCTAACATTCGAGCAAGATGTCAAAGGAGATGGTGACAAGAGTGCAGGTCATGCAATGTACTCAAAGGATAAGAAGAAAATTAGCAAATGAAAGCAACAAGCAAATGAAGATGAAGGCACAACTAGTCAAGCCAACTTCCTAAGAGGAAGAGGTGGTGGCAAAGGTAGAGGAAGAGGCAGGAGTAACAAAGATGGAGTCAAAGCTTGCTGGATTTCTGGTAAGACAAATCATTTAGCTAATGATTGTTGGCATAATACTCAGAGTAATAGTGGATATAATCAGAACTATAATTCAAGAGGAGCAGGTGGCAGAAATCAAAGAGTTAATTTCAGAGGTAGAGGTAGTAGGGGTTACTTTGGAAGAAATGCAGGTAGAGGATTCCAAAGTCAACAATACAATAATACCTACTACAATTATGTTTCAGATCAGAAGGAGGATTCAACATTGATAATGAATGCAACTTGTGAAGGGCCAAGTGAAGACCAAAGACTCTGCTATATTGACTCAAGATGTAGCAATCATCTGAGTGGTAACATAGCATTGATGACTGATTTGGAGAATAAGGTATCTAATCATGTTGCTCAAACAGGTGACAATACAAAGCACAATGTGAAGTCAATTGGATCAGTGAAGGCCAAGGATGGTAGCACAAGTTCACTAATGAAGGAGTGTTTGTGGAAGACCCTAGCAATGGGTATAAACAAATCGTTTCATGGAAAAAAGAAGGAAGGTTGTTCACATTGAAGATTCAAGGTAATGTTGGTCATGCCTTGTTCACGTATGGAGGACATAAGATCTCTGAGTTAGATCTTTGGCACAAGAGGCTTGGACACTTCAATGAAAGAGGTATCAAAGATATGATTAACAATGGTTCAGTGCTTGGATTGCCTAATGTTGTAGGTCAACATATGACATACAGATGTGAGGCATGTCAATTAGGTAAGGCTCATAAGCAATCTTATTCTAAGCATGGTTTTATGTATTCAGACAAGCTTGAGTTGGTACACATAGATGTTTGGGAACCATCAAAGGATTTCAGTATCAATGGCTCAAGGTATTATGTGATTTGTGTTGATGATGCTACTAGATGGATCACTATCTATGTGATCAAAGATAAGTCAAAAGTATTCGATACATTCAAACACTATCATGTGTATGCAGAGAGAATTACAGGTCATAAGTTGAAGAGACTAAGGTCAGATGGAGGGGGAGAGTATTTCTCTAATGAGTTCAGTGATTACTTGTGGAATGCAGGTATAAAAGGGAGGTTACTTGCAGGTACTCTCCTCAACAAAATGGTGTAGCAGAAAGGAGAAATAGAACTCTTGTTGAGTTTGCAAGGTCCATGATGAAGGAGAAGAATTGCCCAAATTACTTGTGGGATGAGGCTGTAAATACAGCTACTTATTTTGTCAATAGGTTACCATGTAAAGCCTTGCAGGGTATGACACCATATGAGGCATGGTGGGGTAAGAGACCTACATTAGATCATTGCAAAGTATTTGGTTGTTTGGCATATGCATATGTGCCATCACAATTAAGGCACAAATTGGAACCAAAAGCTGAAAAGTATGTGTTCATTGGTTATGATGATAAGCAGATGGGATATAGGTTGTGGAGTCCATCCACAAAACAATTTCTTGTATCAAAAGATGTTACATTTGATGAGCAAGGTACTTGGTATGCAGGTACAATTAATATTAATGCAGGTAATGAAGAAGATGTAAACCAAAGGAAAGGTAAATCAAAGATTCAGATATGTGATGAACAGGAGAATAATGAAGTGCAGGTTGAAGTTGAAGAAATGCCAAGATTTGATCCTGAGTGTGATGAACCAGAAACCTCAAGGAGTGGAGAACTCAGAAGGTCATCAAGACACAAGTGGCAACCTACAAGGTATAGCTATGACACTTCTTTTTTGGCTACCAAAGATTATGCTTACATGATAAAGGTAGATGAAGACCCTTCTACATATGAAGAGGCAAAAGGTAAGGAAAATTGGGAGAAAGCTATGCAGGAAGAATATGATGCATTTATGGAGAATCAAACATGGGATTTGATTCCTAAACCAAATAGCCAGAAGATCATGGGATGCAAGTGGGTCTATAAGACAAAGAGATTTGCAGATGGAAGTGTGTCTAGGTACAAAGCTAGACTTGTTGTGAAAGGGTTTGCTCAAACATATGGTATTGATTATGATGAGACTTATAGTCCTATGGCAAAGATGACAACCATCAGGACACTCATAGCTATTGCTGCATGTAAAGGTTGGAAATTATGTCAATTAGATGTGAAGAATGCTTTTTTGAATGGTTATATTTCAGATGATGTTTTCATGGAGCAACCTCAAGGATTCAGAGATGGAAGGTATCCAGATTATGTATGCAAGCTCAAGAGAGCTTTGTATGGCTTAAAGCAGGCCCCAAGGGCATGGAACTATAGACTTGTAAAGTTCTTGAAAGAACTTGGATTTCAAGTATCGAAGGCAGATAGTAGCTTACTTGTTAAAGCAAGTGATGATGGGTTTATTTACATGTGTATATATGTTGATGATATAATTCTTACAGGTAGAGATGAGATAGGCATTCAAAGCCTAAAGAAGCAAATGGAGAAAGAATTCAAGATCAGTGATTTGGGAGACTTGTCATACTTCTTGGGCATGGAGATTTCATACACTCAACATGGAGTGTATGTGACTCAAGAAAGGTATTTGAGAAACTTGTTAATCAAGTTTAAGATGAATGATTGCAGGATGGCACCTACTCCAATGGAGGTGAATCACAAATTGAGCAGATATGGTGGAGAAGAGTTCAAGGACATGAAACAATATCAGAGTTTGGTTGGTAGTCTGATCTATGCTACATTAA
>CM035423.1:38384428-38396928 GCA_020310875.1 Ceratopteris richardii | reverse complement strand
GTGTACTGTTGATACACGAAAACTGTGTTTTTCTGAGATCGAACTATCACGTCATAGTGCGACAGTGTTCAAGCAGAAGTGCTGCTTGTAGTGTGTTGCGGTGTTGTGAATTGTTGCAAAAATTCAGAATGACGAATTTCCTGATGGGAAAAGGCTACTGGAAGTACATCGAAGGAGAGAATGAAAATGCTCCGCAGTTACCAGAAAGGAATCGGACTGCAGAACAGTTAAGAGCATATGAGGAATGGAATCAAGGAGCACGAAAGGTAATGTATTGGCTATCCGTTGGCATACAGGATAGCATGATTGGACACATACAGGATGCCAAGACTCCAAAAGAGGCTTGGAACAGTTTGGTCACTTTGTACGAGACCAATACAAAGGCACGGAAATTGCAACTCAAGAACGAGCTGCATACATTGGAGAAAAAGAGCATGTTGGTAAGTGACTACACTCTAAAAATCAAAAGCATATGTGAGTCACTTGCATCTATTGGCGTAAATGTAGATGATGATGATAAGGTGGAAGTGTGCCTTCGTGGTTTAGGAGCTGCATATAAGTAGTTCAGAACTTCTATACAGACCAGGGAAAATATTCTGAATTTTGCTGATTTGGTATCTATGCTGATTATTGAAGAAAAGAATCTTGGTGAGGATTCAAACTCCCAAGGAAAGCCTAGTTCTGAGCAGGTATTCTACTCTGGCAGAGGAAGAGGCAGAGGTAGAGGTTTTGGAAGTGGAAGAGGAAACAATAACCAAGACCAAAGTCAACAACAGAATCATGCAAGAGGAAGAGGACAGTTTCGAGGCAGGGGGAGTCAAAGAGGTCGCAAAAATTTCCAAAGAAATGATTCAGGTAATGATAGTAAAGGATGTTGGAATTGTGGTAAACCTGGACACTTTGAACGTGATTGCAGGTTGAAGAATCAAAATAACAGAAGGCAGCAAAACAACTATGCATCCACAAGTGCAGATGATTCTGAGAAGCTGTTTATGGTTCAACATCACATGATGAATACTATGTCTGCTGGTGTTTCAAAATCGAATGATAATGTCTGGTATGTTGATTCAGGTGCTTCAAATCACATGACCAGTCATGCAGAATGGTTTAGTAGTTTGCAGAAAATGCCAGTTCCTGGATATGTTGAAACAGGTGATGATACATCGCATCCTATTGAGCATATAGGAAACATAGCATTGTCTATGGAGGATGGGAAGGTAAAACATCTTGTTGATGTGTCACATGTTCCAAATATAACAAAGAATCTGGTTTCTGTTGGACAAATGGTTGACCAGGGATTACAAGTTAGGTTCAATGCTGATGGATTATATGTAGAAGAGTACAAGCAGGATGGACGATTGGTTGCCAAAGGAAACAAAGTGGGTAGGATGTTCACCTTAAATGTGAAGATTCCTGAAATGAATGCAGCCATGTTTGTAAAAGGTGCAGGAGTTATTGCAGATATAGAGATATGGCACAAACGGATTGGACATGCAAACTTGCAAAGGCTGAAACTGTTGCAGTCAAAGGAGATTGTCCATGGACTACCAAATTTCAAAGTTGCAGAAATGCAAAAGGTATGTGCAGCATGTCAATTTGGTAAACAGTCAAGAGCATCATTTCCACATGACAATAATGTTAGTGAGAATGTACTAGAAGTGGTACATACAGATGTTTGGGGTCTAGCAAAGACCACATCTATGGGTGGTTGCAGGTTTTATGTTACTTTCATTGATGACCATACACGCAAAGTATGGGTATATTTCATGAAAGAGAAGAGCGAGGTGTTTACTCACCTCCAGAAGTTTAAAGTTATGGTGGAAAAGCAGACAGGGAAGTACATTCAGACATTAAGATCTGATGGAGGAGGTGAATTCATGTCAAATGAGTTCAGCAGTTTTCTAAAAAATCATGGAATTCGGCGTCAGTTTTCATGTAGGTACACACCACAACAGAATGGTCTTGCTGAACGCAAAAACAGACATATTGCAGAAATAGCAAGAGCCTTAATGGCTGAGAAGAATATGCCCCATTGTTATTGGGCAGAAGCTGTGCATATTGCTGTATACATCATGAACAGAACTCCGACTGCTGCTGTACATCAAGTTACACCTGAAGAGAAGTTTACAGGTAAAAATCCAAACTTATCACATCTGAAAGTTTTTGGCTGTATTGCATATGTACATGTTCCAGATGAGTTGAGGATGAAGCTTGATCCGAAAGCAGAAAAATGTGTCTTCATTGGATATTCCCTTGAGCAAAAGGGGTACAAATGTTATAACCCACTCACACGACAGGTGAAGGTGAGCAGAGATGTGGTATTTGATGAAATGTCAAGCTTCTATGTAGATGCCAAAGAAGGACTGAATCTTGAACCAAATGACAAAGAAAATGCTGAAAAATCTAGTGCAAAATCTCAAGTTTTGAGTGGACCGGATGCATCACCAAGCAATAGTTCCAACTCAAATCCATGGAGTGGAAGATTGCATGGAAATTTCAGTCCAGCAAATTCATCAAATACATCCAAGAAAGGTAAAGAAAAGCTTTATGCTGGTAGTAAAACAAGTGCAGGTTTTGAAGATGTTGATGGAGATTCAAGTGGTTCAGAAAAGAGTATTGATGAGGAACTTGGATTGCCCTCTGTGAAGACTCCAGGAGTGAGAAAGGCACATGCAGATGATACAAGGAGAAGTGACCCAGGACCAAGAAGATCTGGGAGGATGCGTAATTTCAGTGCAACGATTGACATATGATAGTTACATGGCTCGCCATTGTGCCTACATGACAAAGGTAATACAAGATGCTGAACCTTCTTGTTTTGAAGATGCAATTGGTAATGCAGATTGGGAAAAAGCTATGGATGAGGAGATGGCTGCACTTTATGGGAATGATACATGGAAGCTGGTTCCATTGCCGCAAGGAAAGAAACCCATAGGCTGCAAATGGGTTTACAAGGTAAAGCATAATGCTGATGGTAGCATAAGCAGGTATAAACCACGATTGGTAGCTAAAGGTTATGCACAGACATATGGCATTGATTATGAGGAAACATTCAGCCCTGTAGCTAAAATGTCTACTGTTAGGACACTTGTTGCATTAGCTACAACAAAAGGATGGACTTTGCATCAGATGGATGTGAAGAATGCTTTCCTACATGGTGAGTTACAGGAAGAAGTATATATGGACTAGCCACAAGGATATGAAGATTCAAAGCATCCAGAATATGTTTGCAGGTTGCAAAAGGCTTTGTATGGGCTGAAGCAGGCTCCGCGTGCATGGCATGCAAGGATTGCTGATTACTTAACCAACATTGGGTTTTCTATGTGTGATGCAGATCACTCACTATATGCAAGGAAGACTGATGATGGCATCACTATTGTGACTATTTATGCTGATGACCTGATTATAGGTGGTGATAATGAGGAAAGCATCAAAGAGGTAAAGAAACTTCTTATGCAGGAATTCGACATGAAAGATCTTGGTGTGCTGCACTATTTCTTGGGCATTGAGTTTATACATACAAAAACAGGTATATGGATGTCGCAAAGGCAATATGCCTTGAGTATGCTGCAAAAGTATGGTATGGCTGATTGTAAGCCGATTTGTATGCCTTTAGATCAGAATTTGAAATTGGATACTACATCAGGTGAAGCATTGGAAAATGCTACTATGTACAGGAAAATTGTGGGAAGTCTTATATATCTTACAATTACAAGGCCTGATTTAAGCTACACTGTTGGGTTTGAAAGTCACTTTATGCAGGTTCCTAGGAAGCCACATTTGGATGCTCTGAGGCACACTCTATGTTATGTGAGTGCTACTTTGGATTATGCATTGTTTTATGAAGCTGGTGTAGATTTGCAGGTTCATGGATACACCGATGCAGATTGGGCTGGTAGTACTCGAGATAGAAGATCTACTAGTGGTTTTCTTTTCTCACTTGGAGGTGCAGCTATTACATGAAGCAGCAAGAAGCAACCCACTGTTGCTTTGTCGAGTACAGAGGCTGAGTATAGAGGTGCTGCAATGGCAGCATGTGAGGCATCATGGCTGGAGATGTTACTTGCAGATTTTGGTGTGGAAGTGCAAAAGCCTATCACTATCTATTGTGATAATCTTAGTAGCATACAGTTAGCACGGAACCCTGTTTTCCATGCTAGAACAAAGCATATCAAGGTACATTATCACTTCATCAGAGAGAAGGTATTAGCAGGTGATATTGATTTTGTTTATGTGAGAACAGATGAGCAGGTTGCTGATATTTTCACCAAAGCACTTGGAGCTGAGAAGTTGAAGAAGTTTCAGAAGATGCTTGGATTACAGGATATGGCGTTGAGCTTGAGGGGGAGTGTTGAGATATCAAGCTCAACATGTGATGATCCAGGATGACACGTACCAGTTTTTCGTTTCTCTGACATGTATAGTGGTCACGCCGGTATATGTCAGTGATACTTCATTGAGCTTTATTAGATTTATCTACCGAGAGTGATGGCACATTTGTTTCTTGCCAGCTCACTCATTTGCGGACATTAGGTTTTTCCTTATGTACTAGTCTTTATATATTGCACTTGTTGTATTCTTGTTTTTAGGTCATTCTTGTACATTCCTTTTATGTAATAGAAGAAGAAGAAGATCATTCTTCCTTGCCTCAATCATTGTGTGTGCTTCTCCTTGAGAGTGAGAGTGTGTGTGTGAGCTCTCTTCCTTATCTCCTTCCTCGTGACAATGGAGAGTGTTAATCTCTAAAAGAATAATCTACTCTTGTATTTAGAGCACCTCTATAACAAGAATAACTCAAACCTTCACCAATTTTAGAAGATCAATACTCAATTGTCAAATTTTTGAACAAACTGTGAAGAAGGTGATTACATAGAAAGTCTACTGCACATAATTCACTCATTGCCTTATCGAATGTGTAAAGTTTTTTATAAAAGTTTGTATGAGGTGTTGCCTATAGATTATGCACCTTCTCCAAGTTGAATCACTCCAAAAGATTCAGTAGATCTTGAGAAACAATCTCAACAACTCACCTATGTCTAAAATTGTTCTTCTGAAAAGTCGATTTAGACACCTATAACTTTTAACACTTGATTCTCTCAATCTAGAACCCGTTTCTACAAATGCTTTCAGCCACAAGTAGCTTACCTTCCAACTTAAAGATTAAGTGCTTGCTTGCTCAAAACTTTAAACTGTGGAAGGAGAATTGATCAAAAGATTCGTATCGAATTTTGTGCCTCTTGCAACACTTCTTCTCATTTACATATGTAAATGTTCCTACACTCAATTCTCTCAGCCTCATCACAATTAGAAGCTAAAATTGTACAGAGGTCAATCACCTATAGACTTAGACTTGTACAAAAGCATTTCACAAAAGATCTAACATAGAAGGAGAAAACGCAGAAATATCGGGTGCAACGTTTTCTTCATTTCTGAGAAATTTACAACTGAGTGATGAGAGAGTCTTAACTCACTTCTAAGATGTCTAATGACTCATACAACTCCTGATTACTCTATTCTCATGCTCTCTCATACTTGCCGCGACATTTCCATCGTATATATAGACAAAAATTTACAAGCTTATGACTACTCAAAGATATAAGTGAACTATCTATGAATTAATGTACATATGTGTACACATCTTCATCTTCTGAATGTATTATTCTTTCATGCTTCACAACTTGAACCTTTTCTTCAATCCTTGACTTCAATTCTTCATCAAAACATCAATTGTTGATTGTCCTGCACCAACAGCTCCCCCTCAATCATCAATTGAGGTTTTCTCTATCTTCTTTATGCCTGCCATGTCTTTGAATCTCTATAGCTTTGGTCCATCTAAGCTTTTGGTAAGCATATCAACTATCTGATCTTTTGTTGAAGTTTGTATTACTTCAATCTCTTTATCCATCACCTTCTCTCTCAGAAAGTGATACTGAATCTCAATGTGTTTAGTCCTGGCATGAAACACAGGATTAGCAGCTAAATACAATGAACTCATGTTATCTCCATGAATAGTAGGTATACTCTGAATGATGTCAAAACTCTTCATAAGAGTCTTAAGCCATATCACTTCCTTTGCAGCTTCAACCATACCTTTGTAGTTAGCTTCTGTAGAGGATAAAGCAACTGTGTGTTGCTTCTTTGAACACCAAGAGATTAACTTATCTCCCACATAACACAAGTATCCATATGTTGATCTCCTATCATCAAGATTACCTGCCCAATCTGCATCACTATATATCTTGATGTTTGTATCTGATGTAAAACCATGATACAAACCCTCTTTGAGTGTACCCTTAATGTACCTCAACACTCTTTGACCTACAATCCAATGTTCTTTCCTAGGGCAATGCATGAATTGAGATAATACTCCAACTACATATGACAAGTCTTGTCTAGTTAATGTAGCATAGATAAGACTACCAACCAAACTTTGATATAGCTTCATATCCTTGAATTCTTCTCCACCAGATCTGCTCAATTTATGATTCACCTCCATTGGAGTAGGTGCTATCCTGCAATCATTCATCTTAAACTTGATTAACAAGTTTTTCAAATACCTTTCTTTAGTTACATACACTCCATGTTGAGTGTATGAGATCTCCATGCCCAAGAAGTATGACAAGTCTCCCAAATCACTGATCTTGAATTCTTTCTCCATTTGCTTCTTTAGGATTTGAATGCCTTTCTCATCTGTATCTGTAAGAATAATATCATCAACATATATGCACATGTAAATGAACCCATCATCACTTGCTTTAACAAGCAAGCTACTATCTGCCTTAGATACTTGAAATCCAAGTTCTTTCAAGAACTTCACAAGTCTATAACTACATGCCCTTGGGGCCTGCTTCAAACCATACAAGGCTCTCTTGAGCTTACACACATGATCTGGATACCTTCCATCTCTGAATCCTTGAGGTTGCTCCATGAAAACATGAACTGAAATGTAACCATTTAAAAAAGCATTCTTCACATCTAAATGACATAATTTCCAACCTTTACCTGCAGCAATAGCTATAAGTGTCTTGATGGTTGTCATCTTTGCCACAGGACTATATGTTTCATCATAGTCAATACCATATGTCTGAGCAAACCCTTTCACAACAAGTCTAGCTTTGTACCTAGACACACTTCCATCTGCAAACCTCTTTGTCTTGTAGACCCATTTGCATCCAATGATCTTCTGACTATTTGGTTCAGGAACCAAATCCCATGTCTGATTCTCCATTAATGCATCATATTCTTCCTGCATACCAACTTCTTCATCACGTGTATTAATATTGATTGTACCTGCATACCAAGTACCTTGCTCATCAATTGTAACATCCTTTGATACAAGGAATTGTTTTGTGGATGGACTCCACAACCTATATCCCATCTGCTTATTATCATAACCAATGAATACATATTTTTCAGCTTTAGGTTCCAATTTGTGCCTTAATTGTGATGGCACATATGCATATGCCATCCATCCAAATACTTTGCAATGATCCAAGGTAGGTCTCTTACCCCACCATGCCTTATATGGTGTCATACCCTGCAAAGCTTTACATGGTAACCTATTGACCAAATAAGTAGCTCTGTTTACAGCCTCAGCCCACAAATAATTAGGGCAATTTTTCTCCTTCATCGTTGACCTTGCAAACTCAACAAGAGTTCTATTTCTTCTCTCTGCTACACCATTTTGTTGACGAGAGTACCTGCAAGTAATTTCCCTTTTTATACCTGCATTCCACAAGTAATCATTGAACTCATTAGAGAAATACTCTCCCCCTCCATCTGACCTTAATCTCTTCAACTTATGACCTGTAATTCTCTCTGCATACACATGATAGTGTTTGAATGTATTGAATACTTCTGACTTATCTTTGATCACATAGATAGTGATCCATCTTGTAGCATGATCAACATAAATCACATAATACCTTGAACCATTGATACTGAAATCCTTTGATGGTCCCCACACATCTGTGTGTACCAACTCAAGCTTATCTGAATACATAAAACCATGCTTGGAATAAGATTTCTTATGACCCTTACCTAAATGACATGCCTCACATCTGTATGTCATATGTTGACCTGCAACATTAGGCAATCCAAGCATTGAACCATTGTTAATCATATCTTTGATACCTCTTTCATTGAAGTGTCCAAGCCTCTTATGCCAAATATCTAACTCAGAGATCTTATGTCCTCCATAAGTGAACAAGGCATGACCAACAATACCTTGGATTTTCAATGTGAACAATCTTTCTTCTTTCTTCTCTGAAACAATTTGTTTATATCCATTGCTAGGGTTTTCCAAAACACTACTTCATTAGTGAATCTAACTTCATAACCTTTTTCAACAATTTTTCCTACACTTATTAGATTCTTAGGAATTGTAGGAACATACAAGACCTTACTCAAGAGTGTGCTACCATCCTTGGCTTTCACTGATCCAATTGACTTCACATTGTGGTTTGTATTGTCACCTATTTGAACAACATGATTAGATACCTTATTCTCCAAATCAGTCATCAATGCTATGTTGCCACTTAGGTGATTGCTACACCCTGAGTCAATGTAGAAGACTCTTTGGTCTTCACTTTGCCTTTCACAAGTTGCATTCATTATCAATGTTGAATCCTCCTTCTGATCTGAAGCATACTTGTAGTAGGTATTGTTGTATTGTTGACTTTGGAATCCTCTACCTGCATTTCTTCCAAAGTAATCCCTACTACCTCTACCTCTGAAATTACCTCTTTGATTTCTACCACCTCTTCCTCTTGAATTAAAGTTCTGATTATATCCACCATTACTCTCAGTATTATGCCAACAATCATTAGCTAAGTGATTTGTCTTACCACAAATCCAGCAAGCTTTGACTCCATCTTTATTACTCCTGCCTCTTCCTCTACCTTTGCCACCTCCTTCCTCTTAAGAAGTTAGCTTGGCTAGTTGTGCCTTCATCTTCATTTTGCTTGTTGCTTCCCTTTGCTATTTTTCTTCTTATCCTTTGAATACATTGCATGACCTGCACTTTTATCACTTTCTCCTTTGACAGCCTGCTCAAAGGTTAGCATGTGACCTAGCAACTGATTTAAATCAAGAGTGAAATGATCAAGTGATAATTCAGTAGAAAAAATGAATGGCTTCCATTTGTCATCACCTCTCAAACCTGTAAGGATTTACCTTACCAATTTATCCTCCTCAATGTCTTCATCAACAGCTCCTAATGCATCTGCAATGTCTTTCATCCTTGTTACATAATCTGAGATGGATTGAGAGGCCTTCTTCTTGAAAGTGGTAAACTCTGCCCACAAGGATGCCTTCCTTGACTTTGTGGTGTTTTGGAAATGCTCCTCCAAAGCATTCCATATATCACTTGCACTTTCAAGACCTCTAATATGAGGTAGCAAGTAGTCATTAACTGCCATGTAGATAATGCTCCTAGCTTGAGCATCTCTCTTCATCCAATTCTTCAAATCTGATAATTCTTCCCTAGTTGGAACACTAGGATCTTTGAATTGAGGCTTTTCTTCTTCACCTGTAATGTAAGCTATCAAGTCTCTGCTCATAAGATGAGCTTCCATCCTCATTGACCATGCTCGATAGTTTTCTCTATCCAATTTCTCTATCTGAAGAGAATCTCTCATCCTTTCTTCACCTGTGTATTGAATTCTTCAACCTTTATGAGTAACATATGTACCTTTACTTTGAATGATACTCCTTTTGTCTTCCTTGATGTCATATGACCTCCTTCTCAAGCTTTGTCCTCAAGCTTTCACCTTTTGAACCTTCAGATGTTGAATTCTTTGCAGCTGCAGCAGTCGGGATCCTCCTTTCTTCAATTCTGATCCTTCTAGCTCTGATACCACTGATGGAGAGTGTTAATCTCCAAAAGAATAAGCTACTCTTGTATTTAGAGCACCTCTATAACAAGAATAACTCAAACCTTCACCAATTTTAGAAGATCAATACTCAATTGTCAAATTCTTGAACAAACTATGAAGAAGGTGATTACATAGAAAGCCTCCTGCACATAATTCACTCATTGCCTTATCAAATGTGTTAAGTTTTTTATAAAACTTTGTATGAGTTGTTGCCTATAGATTGCGCACCTTCTCCAAGTTGAATCACTCCAAAAGATTCAGTAGATCTTGAGAAATAATCTCAACAACTCACCTATGTCTAAAACTGTTCTTCTGAAAAGTAGATTTAGACACCTATAACTTTTAACACTTGGTTCTCTCAATCTAGAACCCGTTTCTACAAATGCTTTAATCCACAAGTAGCTTACCTTCCAACTTAAAGATTAAGTGCTTGCTTGCTCAAAACTTTAAACTCTGGAAGGAGAACCGATCAAAACATTCGTATCGAAGTTTGCACCTCCTACAACTTCTCTTCTTCTCATTTACATATGTAAATGTTCCTACACTCAATTCTCTAAGCCTGATCACAATTAGAAGCTAAAACTTTTTACAGAGGTCAATCACCTATAGACTTAGACTTGTATAAACGCATTTCACAAAAGATCTAACACACAAGGAGAAAACTCAAAAATATGGGGCACAACATTTTCTTCATTTTTGAGAAATTTACAACTGAGTGATGAGAGAGTCTTAACTCACTTCTAAGATGTCTAATGACTCATACAACTCCTGATTACTCTATTCTCATGCTCTCTCATACTTGCCCCGACATTTCCATAGTATATATAGACAAAAATTTACAAGCTTATGACTACTCAAAGATATAAGTGAACTATCTATGAATTAATGTACATATGTGTACACATCTTGTATTCTTCTTTCATGCTTCACAACTTGAACCTTTTCTTCAATCCTTGACATCAATTCTTCATCAAAACATCAATTGTTGATTGTCCTGCACCAACAGATAGATAGATAGATAGATAGATAGATAGATAGATAGATAGATAGATAGATAGATAGATAGATAGATAGATACATAGATACATAGATAGATAGATAGATAGATCAATAGATAGATAGATAGATAGATAAATAGATAGATAGATAGATCGATCGATAGATAGGTGGATAGATAGATAGATAGATAGATAGATAGATGGATGGATAGATAGATAGGTAGATAGGTAGATACATACATACATACATACATACATACATACATACATACATACATACATACATACATACATACATACATACATACATACATACATAGGTAGATAGATAGGTAGGTAGGCAGATAGATAGGTAGATAGATAGATAGGTAGATAGATAGATAGATAGATAGATAGATAGATAGATAGATAGATAGATAGATAGATAGATAGATAGATAGATAGATAGATAGATAGATAGATAGATAGATAGATAGATAGATAGATAGATAGATAGATAGATAGATAGATAGATAGATAGATAGAAAGATAGATAGATAGACAGATAGATAGACAGATAGATAGATAGACAAATAGATAGATAGACAGATAGATAGATAGACATATATATAGATAGACATATAGGTAGATAGATAGATAATTAGATAGATAGATAGATAGACATATAGATAGATAGATAGATAGATAGATAGATAGATAGATAGATAGCTTGTGAAGTATCTCAATGACCTTGGATACCAAAGTTCAAAGGCAGATGCAAGTCTACTCATCAAGAGCACATATGAAGGTATGATCTACATTTGTATTTATGTAGATGACATAATAATCACAGGAACCTCAGATGAAGGAATCAAGGAGGTAAAGAGGCTGCTTGAAAAAGAGTTCAAGATGAGTGATCTAGGAAAGTTATCATACTGTCTTGGAATGGATGTCCCATATACAGAACATGGTGTATATGTTTTGCAAGAAAGATATCTCCTAAACTTACTGAAGAAGTTTAACATGGAGAATTGTAGAGAAGCTTCAACACTGCTTGAAGTAAATCATAAACTCAGCAAATATGATGGTGCAGAGTTTAAAGATATGAGAAGGTATCAATCTTTAGTGGGAAGTTTGATTTATGCTACGCTAACAAGACCAGATCTTAGTTATGCAGTAGGAGTTCTCTCACAGTTTATGCATTGTCCGAAACATGAGCATTGGGTTGCAGGACAAAGAGTTCTTAGATATATCAAAAGAACTATACATGAAGGATTATATTATCCTTTTACGTCACATATAAAGCTGAGAGCATACAGTGACTCAGACTGGGCAGGAAGTCAAGATGACAAAAGATCAACACATGGGTATATGATATACCTAGGAGATAAGCTTGTCAGCTAGTGTTCAAAGAAGCATCATACAGTAGCTTTATCGTCAATAGAAGCACAATATAAAGGACTTGTGGAAGCAGCTAAAAAAGTGATATGGATGCAGACCTTTTTCAAAAGCATGGGTATTGATCAAGGTATACCTATCATACATGGAGACAATATGAGCTCGTTGTATCTTGCAGCAAATCGAGTATTTCATGCAAGAGCAAAACACATAGAGATTCAATATCATTTCCTGAGGGAAAAGGTAATGG
>CM035423.1:38341928-38379428 GCA_020310875.1 Ceratopteris richardii | reverse complement strand
AAGACCCTAGCAATGGGTATAAATAGATTATTTCAGGGAAAAAAGAAGGAATATTGTTCACATTGAAGATCCAAGGTAATGCTGGTCATGCCTTGTTCACCTATGAAGGACATAAGATTCTGAATTTGATCTTTGGCACAAGAGGCTTGGACATTTCAATGAAAGAGGTATCAAAGATATGATTAACAATGGTTCAGTGCTTGGATTGCCTAATGTTGCAAGTCAACATATGACATAGAGATGTGAGACATGTCAATTAGGTAAGGCTCATAAGCAATCTTATTCCAAGCATGGTTTTATGTATTCAAAGAAGCTTGAATTGGTACACACAGATGTGTGGGGACCATCAAAGGATTTCAATACAAATGGCTCAAGGCATTATTTGATTTATGTTGATGATGCTAGCAGATGGATCACTATCTATGTGATCAAAGATAAGTCATAAGTATTTGATACATTCAAACATTATCATGTGTATGCAGAAAGAATTACAGGTCAAAAGTTGAAACGACTAAGGTCAGATGGAGGGGGAGAGTATTTCTCTAATGAGTTCAATGATTACTTGTGGAATGCAGGTATAAAAAGAGAAATTACTTGCAGGTACTCTCCTCAACAAAATGGTGTAGCAGAAAGGAGAAATAGAACTCTTGTTGAGTTTGCAATGTTGGTGCATATCAAGTGTAGCTCAGTGATGAGTAGCACCTCCTTTAATGTCAATCCGGGAAGACGTGAGGATGGTATGAAGACCTCGAGCAAGTGGCGGCACAAGTGCGTGAGTGAGAAGCACATCAGCATGCACACACATACACACACACGCGCACACACGGCAAGACAAAGAGAGAGAATCAATGGAGTTCTTTAGATTACTTTCAATAGCTCTTACAAGTTCGTTTCAATTGCAATCTAACCTCAAAAATGAGCTCTCTAGCTCTTTTTATAGTTTTTGACTAGCTTTTGGCCCTGTCCAGACCTAGTGTCCGGCCTAGTTAAAAATTAGGTTCCAGGGCTTATTTGGGGGCTCAAACGAGATCTAAAAAATACGAAAATTGGTACGCAACTACTTCTAAGGCTCCTCAAGCTCAAGGACTCCTTGGCTTGCACAAAATGGAGCTACAAAAATGTGAAATGAGATTTACACTGATTGTTAGTGATAAAAATCACTGTTGTTGTAGGAATTTCTTCTAGTGATCTGCCATACATATCTTCGAGCTTCCTACTTGCTCTTCCTCCCTGCATGTCCATCTCTTTGATTTGCATTAATGTCTTGAAAAAATATTGGCCTACTTGCCAGATCTTCTTTGACTGCCCTGTTTGCTTGTGTTGTCCCTTCGCTCTGACTCCCTTCTTTGACTTTCACGTCTTGTAAGTCCTGGTGTACCAAGGCTACTGCCAACACCCCCCCCACTCTCGCATCTGTCGCCCCTGACAGACCCTTGTCTAGCTGCTTTTTGGACGTAGTATTGTACAACATCGGCGGCGAGGTGGTGTTCTTCTAACCTGAGTCCCCTTGCTAGATCTGTCAGCAATGCATCCCAATTGACTGGCCCTGGGACATCTGGATGTGGCACCCGTAACTGCTCTGAGTGAATGGTTCGCTCCACAGCAAATAAATGGAGGAGATGTGAGGGTCTGGGTACAAATATTTCTGAGTGGTATTCCCAGAACCCTGTTATGAACATCTCTTCGAATGTTTGTTTAAAGCAGGCTGGGAGGTATTTTATTCTGGCGTGCCAAGCGTATATCACCTCTATGGAAGGAGTGGTGCTCATGTCATAAACTAAATCTTGGTTTCCTGTAAGGAATCCGACGCCTGAGAAGTGTGGGTCCTTGATATTCTTGAATGTCCTGAATGTAATAAGCATTAACTCAAAAATTTTCATGCACATCTGGGCCATTACATCAGGGGTATTCCTTAATCGGATGCTCCAGTGCCGTATAGTGGAAATCATGTAATTGACGGTGGGAGGCCCTTGAGGGGGTGCTAGATAGACGTAGTTTAACCATTTGGCGCAGCCCTTGATATTCTTGACTGCAATGGTAAACTCTGGCCATGTGCGTCTGCGGAGTACAGGAACATAACAAGGGTTATATTTAATAAAAAGAGGCATATTCGTCCAGGTTCGAACCATCTCCGGGTAGGTTTCGAGGAGTCGGATCCTCCAAGTGGGTTGATGAATGGATCCTTTTTGAGCGCTCTCTGGGATGTCATCTGGCCCAAATTGTGTAGCAACCGTTGGAGGTTTGCCACATCTTTGTTGGATTTCTGCATTGTAGTCCGCCAGGAGTATACAATATGGCACATATTGATCATCATTGGTTCCTATCCATCTATGGTGGGACATGCTGCGGAAGTATTCTGATTTAATAATAGTGTCCTCTATCTTTGCCATAGATTGGATTTGAACTGCCACTCGATAATCATGAGTTGATGCTGTTTTCTCTAGTGTCTGGAGCCACTCAGGTACTTCAATTTCTAACGTATCCATTCCTTCTGCGGTTTGCTCACCACCTAGCATTGGCATAGGAACGTAAGGTTCCTCATACGTCTCATCTACCTCGATGGGTACCAAATCCTCGGGTTCTGGTTCGACGACTGGAGAGGGTTGCCTTTCATGTGTGAGTAATCTTGCCTGTAATTCGGCCACCTGCTCTTTCAATGCCTTGACTTCCTCTGAAGTCGTGGTCGTTTCTGTGACTCTGGGTGCTGTCTGTTGCTCTTGGAGTTGATTGCGCAGCGCATCACGTTCCCTTTCCAAGTCATCATGAGCTTCTAATAGATCTGCATAGCTGTCCAAGATGGTCTTCATTGTCTCTGAGGGCACAGCTTTAAACTGTTCTGGATCAATTTCGTGGGGAGAGCCTTCCATGGCTGCTTCTAGATTTGCTTCATTTTGCTGCTGCAGTCTCTTGTTCTCTTCAAGGGCGGCCGCCATGTGTTTTCTGAGAAGTGCCAGGTTACGCCGGACTTTGAGATTATCGGCTTGGTATACTTCGAGCAAAGCTTCTAGTTGTTTGACACCTGATTCTGTCGATGGTTGGGGTGCCTCCAGTAATGTTTGGTGAGCCTGCTCAAGCGTCGTGTAGCGTTGATTCAGTTCTGCATTTTCGGTTTGTAGAATGTGAAATTGTCTTTGTAAGTTCTGATGGTGCGTTGCTAGTTGTTGATACCGGTTGTCCAGAGCTTTGTACTCATTCGGGAGCTGGTATACACATTGGTTTAATGCTAAAAATATGTTATTTACATTAAATAATGCTAGGAGGGGTGAAGATGCAGGGGGAATGGGGGCGGGAATGGGAGAGGTGAATGATGTGGATGTAAGTGGAGATGTGGGTGGAGGGGGTATGGGTGATGAAGGTGGCATTGGGGGAGGGAGTGGTGCTGTGGCAGGTGATGTTTCCATCGTGTCAACTGTTTGAGTGACGGTGTAGATGGGAATCGTGGGTGGAGTGGATGTGACATCGGTGAACAGGGTGGTGAAGGTGGGCATGGTGACTCCCCCGAATTGGATGCCCGGAGAGAGTGGAATGCCCATGACAATGGTAGTGGTAGTGGACGTGGTAGTGCTAGTGTCCTGTGGTGGGGTAAATTGGGTAGTGCGAGGTGGGGATGGTGGTGACAACGGTGCTTCCTGATATTCTTCTGATTGCGCTGCCTCGCCTGGTGCTGATGTATTGATGTGAATTTGCTTTCCGGACCTCCTGGGACGAACGGGAACCCTTTTCTCAAACTTGTGAATGTAGGCCACTGCCTCATGAATGGCCTCATCCAGTCCTACGGCGTCGGCATGAAGGTTCATGGACTCAATGAACAACTCGTCCACACCTTCCTCAGCTAGCAAGTCGTTCATGAGTCTTTTGCCCTGTTCTAGAGACATCTGATGCTGTTCCTGAACCAGTCGCATGGTTCGATATAGTCTCTTGATTTGTGCCGAATATGCTGGGGCACTTGCTAACTCGGAGAGTTCGTCATATTCTTGATGTTGTTCTTCGTCGGCTTCTTCTTCGTCTCCTCCTGCCTCTTGTTCATCTACATCGACTTCGACAACTTGTGGTTGGGTGGGGGCCGATGTTGTTGTTTGGGGTTGTGGTTCCTGAGCTCTCTCTGCTTCAGCTTCGAGGTTAGAGTCATAGATTAATCTGGCAATTTCTTCATCCGTGAGGTCCTCAAGAGTAAATCCTTGTGGAAATTCCAAATCTGATGGAATGGGTGGAAACACCAGATTAGGTCCCTCTGTGCTTGGTCTTGGTAGCCGGATTGTGAATGGCCTAACTCGTCGTGTCTGTGGAGGGGTGATTTCTGGTGTAGTGGTAGCTCCCCTTGGTTGAGCACAGGGTAGTTGGACTCCCCCCCTCATCTTCTTTGATGGGGGACCTGCTGCTGATAATCTTCTCTGGAATTCTTGGACTCGGGACCATACGAGTGCCCGCTGAACAGGCACGTCATAAGCCAAGCATCTATAAATTATTCTGGTCAGAGCACAACACCCGTGGAGCACATTCTTCTGTTTCTTATTCCACCTTTGATGGGCTAGGTGGATCTGATCTATGATCCAGTGTGGCACATTGATGGGCAGGCTTTCTGTCTCTGCTAGATACAAGCTGAACCATATTTTCTTCGGAGGCATTGTGAATCGTTCTTGGGCGGGAAAAGCAAAATGTTGCATGATGGTTCGCAGGTGAAGCGCAATGGTAGGTGTCATCGCTACCATGTCCTTCAACTTATTAAGATCTTTGTGCTTCATTCGACCTGGAACCATGGTTTCCTTTTCTGTTGGGATGTGCATGCCATACATGCCCAATGCTTCTCTTACCAGATTGAGGGTCAACTTGAATCTTTTAAGCTCATTATCCGGCAGCAGTGATGGCAACACAAAGGTGTTGTCGCCTCCCTTGGCCCTGCTTGGCGTGATGATACTGATCAGATATGAACATCGTAAAAAATCCGGCTTTGGTAAGTGAGCCCTGAAATAACTGTCCACACCCGCTTTGATCCAAACTGATCTCATGACTTCGGCGTTTTGATAGCTTTCAAACTCGCGTGTGAAAAAGTGGTATCGACCCCATTTGCCATTGAATTCCAATTCTGCTTCCCAGAAATAGGTTCCATCGCCCAGTGGTCTAGCAACATCACTGAACCAATGCGCATGCTTACCTGCTTGAGAAGTGTGCCCTTGAGGAGGATCCTGAATGGGGAGCACATGTACTGCTTGAAGTTCTTGCGGCCTTGTTGTGAGACGTGGCTCAAGGAGAAGTGTTTCTATGTCCACAATCTGGGCACCAGATCCGACTTGAGAACTGGTACCTGCTTCTGCCATGGCCCTGTTTGCTGATTGGTTCTGTGAGAATATAGAACCAAGTGTTAACATCATAATGGACAAAATAAATCCGTTGTTGTCCCCGTTACAACATTAACATGAGGTAGATGGTGAGTTAGTGGTTAGTAAGTGCATGAAGACAGTGTGTGTAGTTAGTGATTGTGTTGTCCTAGGAAACTATTGCAGTTAGTAAGTGGGTATGAATTTACAAATTGGGGTCGGGGGGTTTATTACAGGCCCTAGGCTGCCAAATGCAGTGAATGGGCTTTGCTTTCGGTTTCGGAGAGTCTCTACAGAGCTTTCTCGGTGTCGTGGTTTGAAAACGAGGCCTTTTTGGGACCCATTTACAATTGATTACATGCACGCTCTTGGGTCTTGGTGTGTTCAGGAGTGTCGAGAACGAGTGAATACTGGTAGTATGCGTAGCTGCATTATGCTGTTTAGGTTGTGGCCTCAGCGTAGCTACTTGTGCCATCAAGCAAGCCTTAGGCACCCAAATTTGTCTTGATTGTGGGCTAGCCTTCCTCGACTTCTTGGGCACCCAAATATGTTTCACGTTAGTAGAAGAATTTCCGAAAGACTTCTTATTAGTGTCGTGTTGTTGGTTACTAATAAGAGGCTGGGCTCGGGTGGTTGGCTTGAGTGCAACCGGGTGTTCGCCTTTCCGCACCCACACTTGTTTCACTTGCTGGGACATTTTGCTGCGCAGGTACTTTGGATCCCTGGCATAGGTAGCACTCTGCTTCTTCGGCCTGTGATCCACCTTGGTTTGTTGCCTTCTTCTGGCCTTTGGAAAAGAAGGGAGTTCCTTTGCATCCCGGACTCCTTTTTTGTGAATATCCTTCCTCTGCAACACATAGTTTTGGACAAGAACAGCATGGTCAACTTCATGTGCACCCCTGGAAGGACCAGGAGTCTGTGCCTTTCCTAGTTCCTTGAGTGCTCCATTGTCTAATTCTACTGTAACTCGACTATGATTGACCCATACCTGAAGAAGTCCACTTCTTAGGTTTAAATTGACTGCTTGGTCATAGATCCAATCTTGACCCAAGATAAGAGGTTCAGTGAGATCTTCATCCTGACACACCAGTACTTTAACTGTCATTGCCTCATCATGAATGTAGAGGAGAAGTTCCACCTCGCCCATGCAAGGGGTTTCCACTCCTCCCAATCCTATGAGATATGCTTCCACAAGATTGATAAGTAACTGCAACTCTTGACAGTAAGACAACTTAACAGCACTGGTGGCTGCACCTGAGTCAATCAAGGCTCTTACGGTCCTTGCACTCTTTCCTTGTCCTATCTCTAGGGTTACGAAAGGACGTCGATCAGTTATCTTATGAGAGCTGGTTCCTGCGACTCCACACATTGCCATATGATATCCTTGATCTGCATAGTCATTTGTCCTAGGCTGCTCTCTACCTTGCCTACGTAATTTCATCCTTCTAATGCGTTCTAAAGCTTCTGCTTGAGCTTCTTCTCTAATTCGCTTCTCTTCCTCTTTTCGTTTCTTAGCAGTGTTGAGTCGGCTGAGCATTTCCTCCGTGAGGGGTTCCTGATACAACTTGACTCTGCATCCGCTAATATAGTTAGGGAGAACATCACCCTCTAACGTGGCTAATTGTACTGCTCCACTCGTGGAGATCCTGTTAATAATCATAGGTCCGTAGCCTCTCTTTTCTAGCTTCCTCGCGTGTTGTTTCAGTGTATAGACTAAAACTAGATCTCCTGCTTTCAAACCCTTATCCTTTATGTGGGCATCGAAATATGCTTTCTGTCTCTTCTTGGCTGCATATATTCCTGCGGCGGCTCTAAGTCTTGTTTCTCCTAATCGTTCAAGTTCAAAGATCCTAGAGGAGAGCTCATGACCTGTCCATTCATACTCTTGTGCGACTCTCAATGTAGGAATCAGGAAGTCCAAGGGTAGCACGGCGTTTTGGCCAAACACCATCTGAAAGGGAGTGGCTTGGAGTACCGTTTTGTAGGCCACTCGGTATGCCCAAACAGCATGGTGTAGCTGTTTGTCCCAATCAGAGCGTTTAGTGTTCACTAATTTCGTCAGTACATTGCATAAAATCTTATTAGTGCTCTCAGCTTGTCCATTAGCTTGAGGATGATAGGGGGCAGACTTCTTGTGTATTACCAAGAATTCTTGGAGTAGATTTTCAATCACTTCGTTCAAGAAATGAGTGCCTCTATCACTTACAAGCTCTATAGGTAGCCCATATCTCGTGAATACATTCTCAAACAAGAATTTGGTAGTTGTTTGAGCATCGTTCTTGGTCGTAGCCTTTACCTCTACCCACTTGGTTAGATAGTCTGTTGCAACAATGATGTATTCCGCATGAGAACCCTTAGCTGGGGGATTAATAGGACCTACGAAGTCTATTCCCCACTTAGAGAATGCACGTCCACCCATCATAGGTTTCAGTGGCATCTCATCTTTGCGTATAGGATACTGAGTCCTTTGACAGATATCACACCGTTTCACATAGGTATGTGCATCCATGTGAAGGGTAGGCCACCAGAATCCCGCAAATAGTACTGCCTTGATCACCCGATCCGGTCCAAAGTGTCCTCCTGCTGCACCTTGGTGAGCAGTTTCTAAGATCTTAAGATACTCACTTCCATGGACACATAACCTCAGGTAACCATCCTTACCGCGTTTGTATAGATTATCACCAATGAGTGAGTAATCCAAGGCTTCTTGTTCTAAACTCCTTTTCCTAGCCAGAGTCATGTCTGGAGGGAATGTGTTTGTCCTGAGGAATGATACTAGTGGTTCGCTCCAATCTGGCACAATGGATACTTGATAAAGAGTGGCATGTTCCACTCGTGGTTTAGTGCAACAGATTGGGCATTCCTTGCACAACTTTTGGACATCAGCTTCCATAGTTGGCCAATGCACTCCGAGTCTCTTTAGAGTCTGTAAAGTTCGTTGTTTTGAATGGTGTTGCTCTAGTGCACCTACATGTGCTAGTTGCAACCACTTAGCGTACTCATCCTCTTCTACACAACAAGCCAAGACCCCTTGATCTGTGTGCTTGTACATACTTCCTGCCATGATGTGGTACTTTTGGGCTTTTACCACCTCCCTATTCCGTGTGTTTATCACTGGATGATTAGGCCCGTATGTCAATACTGGTACCAATGGCTTGGCCCACTGCGGTACAACTTCCAAATTAAACAAGTAAGCATCAGGAAGGTCATCTGGCACTCCTTGTGGGGCTTCTCCCGATGTGAGCCTAGAGAGATGATCTGCTCTCAAGTGAGTCCTACCTTTTCTTACCAAAACCTCAAAGTCATATTCCATTAGCAAGAGAAACCATCTTACTAATCTTCCTGTATTGCATGGCTTGTTTACAAGATATAACAAAGCCTGATGATCAGTAAAAAATTTAAACTTATTTGCAAGCAAATAGTGTCTAAATTTCTTAACTGCATATACCATGCCTAATCCTTCTCGTTCAGTAGTGGTATAATTTCGTTCAGCCGCATTCAATTGTCTACTGGCATAGGCAATTGGAAGATCCATATTACCTTCACCAGTAGGTTGTGCAAGCACACATCCAATAGCATAATTGGATGCATCCACATGAACATGGAAAGGCTTATTCCAATCTGGTGTGGTCAAGATTGGAGCTGAACATAATCTTCGTTTAAGCTCTTGGAAGGAATTCTCACATTCATCCGTCCACTCAAAGTTAGTCAGAAGTCCGTACATGGGCTTTGCAATGACAGCATACATGTGTATAAATCGTCGATAATAACCACAATGCCCCATGAAAGCTTGTACTTCCTTGACATTCTTTGGCCTAGGTAGCTCTGCTATGGCTCTCACTTTTTCTTCGTCGGTAGATATGCCATTCTTTGACACTATGTGTCCTAGAATCTTGCCTTGCCTGACCATAAAAACGCACTTCTCTGGGTTCAGGCAGACTTGATATTCTCTACATTTGTCAAAGATTTGTCTGAGTTTAGGGATATGGGTTTGTCTAACATTGGAATGAGCACAAAGATCATCAACATAGACTTCTAAACTCTTCCTCAGGAACTCCTTAAACACATGGCACATCAGCCTCTGGAAGGTAGCTGGTGCATTGGTAAGCCCAAATGGCATTACTCTAAAAGCAAAGATGCCCCATTCTGTGGCAAAGGCTGTCTTATGCTGATCCTCTGGAGCTATGGCTACTTGATTGTAACCCGAAAATCCATCGAGGAAGCTGTACACTTCCTTGCCTGCCACTCTTTCTAAGAGATGTTCTGTGATGGGAAGCGGATAGTTATCTCGAATAGTGGCGGCATTAACCTTTTTCAAGTTAATGCACACACGCAGCTTGCCATTCTTCTTGGGCACCACTATGATGGGGGATACCCATTCAGTGTGCTCAATTTCATAGATAAATCCAGCTTGGACTAGTCTATCTATCTCTTCCTTGATCTTAGCAGCATAGTTATCGTTATATGTATAAGGCTTTTGCTTAGAGGGTTTGGCATCTGAGGTCATGGGGATGGTGTGTGAGCATATGTCAGGGTCAACACCTTTCAAATCCTTGTAACTCCAAGCGAATACATCTCTGTATTCTCTTAGCAAGGTAATCAATTCGTACTCTTCTTCTTCTGTCAGGTCATGGCCTATATACGTGCATCTCTCCTCTCCTTCTTCTATGGCCACTACTATTTTCTTGGTGGTTTCTTTGTTATCATAGGCTTCTCCTGATTGTGCCTCTCGTTTAGGCATTCTTATCATGACTCTCCTGTCATCTATCTCGTACTTCTTAAAATTTTCTGGGACCTCAAACAAAGATTCTTCCTCTTCTGGTAAGGCTTCTCTCTTCTTTCGTTTCTTTCCTTCTTCCTTAGGGGTCATATGCGTTGCTAATCTTACATCATTTGTCACTTCTCCATGCTTCTGAGGTTGAAATTCCACTTCCTGGAGATATTCTTCATCTGATGCAAATGGTGGGTCCATAATGATTGACTCTAGATCGGAGTCACTTGCATCCTCAAATGCATCAGGGCTAGGTTCGCATTCTTCTAGAACTGCCTCTCCCATGATTGGCTCTATGGAGAAGACTGAAATATCATAGCCATCCTCATCACAGTGAGGTGTCCATTGTTCTTCATTGATGGCTACGTCCATTGTTGCTAAAATTTCTGCCCAGCCATGGGGTTCAAATTCCTCGTCTGGAAAAACTACAGGTGCATAGGCTGGGTCTTGAATGGGTCTATGGGTTTCGTTTGCACCTATTTCTCTGGCCTTTTCTCTCTTCTCTTCCTCCACTGCTACTTTGCACATCCATAAGTGAGTGTCTTCGTGCATCCAGGAGGATCCTGATCCTATGGAATGCACAGATTCTGTATCATCTTTGGCTCTATGGATGGGATTCCATTGGATAGGAGGGACATCTCTATGAGAATAATCCTTGAGATTGACTTTGGTTGTAACACCTAAGCGCTGCAGGTACAAAGAATTGGTTCCCCAATCCTGTACCACTTGCAACTGTCGCATGAATGGTCTTCCCAAAATCATCTCATAGGCATGATTTTTGCTGAAGTCACATATGGCAAAGGTATGTTCAAACTCGACACCACAAGTGGTGAGAGTTATTCCTTCTAGCAATCCTAGGGGTCTCTCTATGTGACCATCGGCCATTTGCAATTTCATTCTCGTCGGCCTGAGTGCCGGCTTGCCCCAACGCTTCCATAAGGAGGTAGTGGCAATTGCAACTCCTGCACCTGAGTCCAAAATTGCCTTCGTGGTGTAGTCCTGGTAGGTGATGGGAAGGTAGGTGTTCCCTTCTTCACCTTCACACATATCTCCTATCTTATCCAAGGGAATTTCCGGTACTGTCCTATGGGATCCTACCCGGGAACGAGGTTTTGCAGTTTCAGTTACTTGACTAGCTACATATTTCCGCGCGTTTGGTCTATCCTCAGGCAGCTCTTCCAAAGTGAGATCGCGTTGCACCTTGGTGTTCGTTACTACCTCCGTGTTCCTCGGTATGACTGAGTCGTCGTTCCTTACCATGACTGTGGGTGCTCTCATACATGTGGACTTTGCTTCCCATGGGCCTGTGAAGTGGGGTAGCTCCTGTATGGAATTAGACTCAAAGTCCAATCTCTCATGAGATTGAGCACTCTCATGTTCCCCGTAAATTGATGGGATGTCTTGTGGGAATTGGTCGTGTACATCGTCCACAAGTTCAAAAGGAGGGGCGACCTCACATTCGTTATCCCATTTGTCTTCTTGAATCTCTCGTAGGAAGTCTGGTGCAAACCGATTCATAGAAGAAGAAGTGTCTGGCTCCGTAGAATTAGGTACATATGCTACCTGGGAAGGAGGGCTTATTCTATCGTTGGCTCTTTCCTCGTTGTCATAGATAGCTGAAGCACAAGCTTCTTGGGGAGGATTACTTATGCTATTACTTTTCCGAACAGGCTCATACGCTCTCTGGGAAGGAATGTGGGTTACCTGTGGAGGTACATAAGCTTTCGAGGGAGGCTCCTGTGACCTTTGGGGAGGAAGATAGGCTCCTTGAGGAGGCACATGGGCTTCCTGAAGAGGCTGGCTTATCCGTTCTCTTGCCCTTTCCTTTCTTTGAGGGGTAGGCTCCTTTTCTGGCTGTGCAATTAGCCTCTCTAATCTTTCTAAGGAGGGAAAGGAGTCTGGTTTAGTGGAATTGGCCACATACACTTCTGACGGGGAATGCTTCATGTTTCTGCTTGCTTTATCTTTTTCTTGATTTTTTTCTTCCTTGGCAGATCTTGCAATTATTTCCTCTAACTTCTCTAGGAATCCATCCAAGTGTAATTGCGTTTTGGCTGAGCCCGAGTAATTGAAAAGGCGACTGGCTTCAAACATAGTCTGAGCCAATGCGACCATTTTCGCGCACAGTTTGGTTCTTTCTATCTCTAGGTCAGCTCTAGGATAGCACTTGGCATGATCCGTGACTTTTGGCCCTTCTTGGATTCTGGCCTGATATGCTTTGAGCATCATGTCTATGTCTTCAGGAGTGGGATCAGCTAACACTGATCCTACCCTAGGAGGTGGTGGAATCGTATGACGTGGTGGGGAAGGTGGTGGGTCAGATGGAGATGGTAGGGGTGGCGGCGGGGTATTGTGAGAGGGGATTTGAGAGGTGATTTCAGTTATCCTAGCTTTGGTTTCTCTTATGCTTTCCTCAAGTTCACTCATCTTTTTAGCCCATTGTCTTTTCATTCTTTCCCGACTATCTTTCCATGCTCTAGTCCTTTTCTTTGTTATGCTCTCGGTTTCACTAGCCTCTGAGTTCTTATCCTGGTTTGTCTCTTGGTTTTGCTGCAATGCCTGAGCTCTAGTGACTACCTGCACTGGTGCAGTGGAAGTGACGCTTCCTGAGGAATCTACAACCAAACCAATCACATTGATCGGAGTGATTTTTGGCATATTATTGGGGTTCTTTGGGCAATCTCGTAAAAGATGCTCTTTTCCACAATCTTGGCAAAAACCTTGGATAGTCACTGACTGGGGTTGTGTAGGTGGGGGTAAGGGACAATCACGGATGAGATGATCTCCTTGGCATCTGTAGCACGGTCCTCTTGGGAATGGAGGTCTTACTTGCCTAGGTTGAGGCCTGGGGTTGGGGTTTGCATACATGACGTTCGTGTAATCTGACTCCCAACTAAGTTCACTTGGTTCCTCACTATAGTAAGACTCACCATGTTCTGGAGACTGCATGTAGTAAGCCTGGGGACTATCGACATGTGTAGAATCAAAGCTATGGTCACTTGGGTCACTTTCCGAGATCAATGGGGTTACTGGTACTATGGCCCTATTCAGGTTTTCTTCTGCAACAGCATACTTTACTGGAATCACGTTAGCGGGGTTCGGGGGCTGTTGAGCTAGTACCGGTTGGGGTCTCTGTTGGGCCTGATATTGTGGTTGGTAGGTTTGTTGGGGTCTAGCATATTGTGGTGGTGGATTTTGGTTTTGGTATCTGCCTTGTTGGTAGGGCTGCGGGTAGGGTTGCCTAACTGCCTGCTTGTTGTATGGGCAATCTTGTGCGGTGTGATTGGTGTATCTCCGTTCTATGGTGCAGTACTGGCTACTAGGGTTTACTTGGGGTTGAGCCATAATAGGGCAGACATTCGCCATATGGTCACCACCGCATGTATAGCATCTTTTCACAGGGGCAAACCTTGGGATTTGTTTGCTAGTTACACCTAATTTCTGAGCTACTTTTTCGGCAAGTTCCTCAATTGATGTGGACTGCGTGGAAGAGTGACTAGATGCACTATCTGAATCTTTGTAGATTTTGGAAAGCTCTAGTTCTTCCCCTAGGTTATCTTCAATGTCAATGCACATGCGTACACACTCTTCTATAGTCCTAGGGTCTTTCAGATACACATAAGATCTCAATTTCGTACTCAACAATCCATCCAGGAATAAGGCTACTTGTTTAGCAGATGTGGGTAGCTCCGAAATAGGGCACCTTTCAAGATATTGTCTAAATCTCCTTCCGGCCAATCTGACAGTCTCTTGGGGGGTCTGTTTGAAGCTGTGAATCAATGAGGAGGTATTGTGTCTTATGCCGCTCTTAGAGAAGTCTACAATGAATGCCTCTAGGAGTTGGTCTATGCTCCTGAACTGACGCTCATCTAATGGCTGAAACCATGTAAGTGCCGTGTTCCTAAGGGTTAGACCGAAGGCATTGTACTGCGTGAACAGATCTTCCACTTGTTCAGCTCTCAAGACTTGCTTGAACTCTGCCACATGATCATAGGGATCTCCTGTGCCGTCAAAGTAATTCTTCATGGACTTAACTAGCTGGGTGGGTCTCAAAGTTCTTGTATGCTCTCTAGGCCTCGGCAGAGGGAATCCATCTACATTTCTTTGGTTCCTGTGGGCTCTATGCATCTCAGGTTCTACCCTATTCGTCTCTGTTCTCGTTCTTTCTCTGCCTACAGGGTTGGCGAAACTTACTTCTGGTCTATCCCTACTTCTGTCTCTTTGCGTACCATGAGCTTGGGAAGTTCCAGCCCCAGGGTGACCATAGGATACATTTGATCTTGGTTGGGGGAAAATAAATTCACCCTTCCAAGTGTAGGCATGCCTATCATTTTCTGTCACCACGAAGATCCGTTCTGAAGCATGATCTAAGTAGGTCACTCTGCCTGGGCTATCCGGATCCTTAAACTCATAGATCATGATATTTCCTATGTCTGTTGGCTGATTAGACTTATACCTCCAAAAGGCTTCATCAGTTTCTCGATTGAGGAGCAACTCTATGCTCTTGTTGTCTTGGGGGACCCATTCAGGTGTGATAATCCTAGTTAGAACTGATTTACCTCGAGGGGTTCTAGGTTCCGCACCCATGTTCCCTTGTTCCAGGTCACCTAAGTCCGCTTCTGAGATTACATTCCCAAAGTCATCTGTCCTATCCGGGTGACTAGTGACTACATATATAGTTCCTTCCTTGTCCAGGTATGCACCATTTTCAAACTTGACAGCTGGGTGCTCTAGTCCTATGGATTGGTCAGGGTTTTTAATCTGGACCACGGATCTTCCTAGGCCGTCCTCATAGATGCTAGCACCTAGTCGGTTGGTCCTAAGATATTCCAGCTGTGTTTTGTAAGGGCCTTCTACCCTGTACAAATAAGGCACTCCTGAACTTCCCGTAGGTCTGTCCATGCCTTGAGACATTTCTGACTCACTGGTCTCAGAGCTAGGGTAGTATGAGTGGTGGCTCAACTGTTGGGCCCAAGACCTTGCAGTGTGATTGACACTAGCCTCTGAAGACCTAAGGCTTTGTCTCTCTCTTGCTAGGTGTCGTCCTGATCTAAGGTTCATATGCCTAACTGATTAGCCCAATTTTTTCCAGAGTACAACCTCGTTGCCGATCAATTGGTACCAGTCACTTGATTCTTTTTAGTTAATTATTGTGTTTATGGTCTTGTCTGATATCACGTCGTCAGGAACACTTGAGTGTTCTTCGTAATTTCAGGTTGATCGTTCCACGTTAGGTTCTTTCCTTTATGTTATCGACAGTACAGTAACTAAGTTTTTAGCTTGAACTTGAGTTTTTTGATAGTCTTCAACTTGATAACTGCCTATCGTCGCCCTGGCTTACTCCTATCACTAGTCGTTCTTAGCTTGAGCTAGGAAATGACAGAGGAAGTTGAGAATATTCCAACCTTACTTGTTGATCCCTTGCTTTATGGTGCTCAAGAACCCGGTTCTCAAGCTTGCAAAGAAATCTTGCTTTGTATGCTCCAAGTTGCTCTCAATGGACCTATAAAAGTCCCACGGTTAGCTCAATGCTTATATTCAAAGGACAAAACCAACCACTTTCATTCATGTGACACAAACACACATCTGCATTGTGACTTTTAGGAAAATAATTCTAAAGACCCCTGACTTTGATCCCCCTGGGTATGGTCAACTTCAAAATACCCTCTCTGAAAATCAACGCATTATCTTTATAAAAAACAGTTGAGGGCGTGTAGTATATGCCACGAGCTTTCCAACAAGCCCAAGAGCTCAAAAATTGGATTTCGTATGAAAAAGTTAGGACTGTTCAGGGTTTAGGGAGTTAAATCAGAATTCAATACAAGCTAACAGTCAAACAGGAATACTCGGGTAGCTTGTGGCACGGCCTCGCGATGCAATACTACACCCTAGTGTTGTCCCACACTCAATCAAAATTTAGACCAATAATTTTGCCTTGAAAATTTGACCTAATTTGCCCTTCTAACGCGTTCGCAAAGTCTGTCGGTCGCGATTGACAGGTCAGTCGCGATCGACGTGTCGATCGCGATTGACAGGTCCGTCGTGGCTATCAGTCGCGATTGACTGGTCAGTCACGATTGACACGTGGCCGAAAAGTCAATCAATCGTGGTCAAAGCGTCGTTGACTCTGTCGGTCGCGATTGATGAGTCGATCGCGATTGACAGGTCGGTCGCGAGGGTCTGTCGATCGTGGTCAAACAGTCGTTGACCGTGTCGGTCGCGATTGACAGAGCCGTCGTGGTCTGTCGGTCGTGGTCAAACCGTCGTTGACTGTGTCGGTCGCGATTGATGAGTCGATCGCGATTGATGACTCGATCGCGATTGACACGTGTCACGCGTATGGTCAGTCGGTCGTGGTCAATCGGTCGTTGACTCTGTCGGTCGCGATTGACAGAGCTGTCGTGGGCTGTCGGTCGCGATTGACGTGTCGATCGCGATTGACAGGTCTGTCCGTCGTCGTTTGTCGATCGCGATTGACAGAGCGATCGCGATTGACAGAAATCTGTGGAATTTCAAAAAACTAAACACATTTTTGGGAAGCTCTAGGCCTGTAGGTCATGGATATGCACTTTGTTTAGCAATTAGAGCAAGTTTTCAGTCGGTCGCGATTGACAGAGCTCAGCGACACACAGACAGTTACTCAGATTTCCGTACCTGCGCAGAGTGCTGGGGATGATGATGCGGCCTGTACCTGTAGAATGCTCACAAAACATGCAAAAAATAGCACATGCAAATTCGCTCTCTCGCTCTCTCTCACAAGTGAAATGAGGGAAATGAGGTGGAGATGGGGATATAGTCAAAAAACTGAAATTTTCGCGATGATGGAGATGGACGTGGGAGATGGTGATGATGATGATGAAGATGGTGAAGAAAGTAAAAGAAAATCGATGAGAGTGAAGAAAATACCTACAACTCCAACGCGTCAACTCTACGTCTTACCATCACACGCTCGTCCTCAAAGCTCGATCCCCGGCAACGGCGCCAAAATTTGGTGTAGCTCAGTGATGAGTAGCACCTCCTTTAATGTCAATCCGGGAAGACGTGAGGATGGTATGAAGACCTCGAGCAAGTGGCGGCACAAGTGCGTGAGTGAGAAGCACATCAGCATGCACACACATACACACACACGCGCACACACGGCAAGACAAAGAGAGAGAATCAATGGAGTTCTTTAGATTACTTTCAATAGCTCTTACAAGTTCGTTTCAATTGCAATCTAACCTCAAAAATGAGCTCTCTAGCTCTTTTTATAGTTTTTGACTAGCTTTTGGCCCTGTCCAGACCTAGTGTCCGGCCTAGTTAAAAATTAGGTTCCAGGGCTTATTTGGGGGCTCAAACGAGATCTAAAAAATACGAAAATTGGTACGCAACTACTTCTAAGGCTCCTCAAGCTCAAGGACTCCTTGGCTTGCACAAAATGGAGCTACAAAAATGTGAAATGAGATTTACACTGATTGTTAGTGATAAAAATCACTGTTGTTGTAGGAATTTCTTCTAGTGATCTGCCATACATATCTTCGAGCTTCCTACTTGCTCTTCCTCCCTGCATGTCCATCTCTTTGATTTGCATTAATGTCTTGAAAAAATATTGGCGTACTTGCCAGATCTTCTTTGACTGCCCTGTTTGCTTGTGCTGTCCCTTCGCTCTGACTCCCTTCTTTGACTTTCACGTCTTGTAAGTCCTGGTGTACCAAGGCTACTGCCAACATCAAGCCTTCACACATTGGCTTGGAACATTGGAACCTTGAAGATGGGTTTGGAACCTTTGAAAGATATCTCTTCATGAAGGATAAGGCATAGGAACTCATACTTATGAGTTATTATCTTTTACCCCTTGTAAAAATCTATTTGACTTGACATTTATCTGTAATCACTTGAAGTCATTCACCTACCTCATTAGTCGTGGAAAAGGGAATAGTTAAGTGGAGAGAATATCTCCCTACTTTTAGAGGAGAGATTCAAGGGAGCCTAAGTCTGAATTTGAAATTCAAATCACAATCAATTCCTATAAAAACTTCATTTGAAAAGTCGCGGTCAGTACACTCACTCTAGCTCACTCCCCGAGGCATTGTTATCATTGTAACTCATTGTGTGTGAGGGCTACCTCATAGTCAACACCACAATACCTCATTTAGCTATGCTTGTCAAGCTAATGAGATTGTACAAACACATTAATCAATAGAAGTATACATTCACTACCTCTGATCTTCTCTGTGTCATCTTCTTCAAGTCTATCAACTTCAAAGGAGCATATCTCTGGATCTACTGAACCAAATCAAGTGATCTATAGCTCATTGGAACCAGCTCAAGGTCTACTACAAGCATAAAAAATCTCAGAGGATTTAATTCAGCCATTTGGGAGAAATCCGCCTCGAAGTGCACACTGGTCTGTGTCTGCAGAGTTCCTAAAAAGTCGGGGGTGATTATAATTTTGCTAAACTTATTTCTCAGTGCATAGTTTATCAATTGAAGTGATTCCACTTGTGATTGGTAGCTTACTAAGATACTTTAATACTCCCAAAAGGAATTGTTCCAATTTTAAGTGTGCTGGACACACTGAGTAAAAGTCTGACCAGGTATCACTGCAGGAATAGAAGGTTTTGCTTGATTGTTGAAGTACCAAGTTGTCTCTTTTGGTTTGATCATTACTCAAACCATTTCCAGAGTACATACATGGTTTCTTTGTGTCATTTGGAAGCTAAGCAAGTGTACTAAGTATATCTGAAGAGTAAAGAGGGCAGGTGTGAAGCAGATTTTGCAGCATCAACTCATTTCTTGAGTGCATCCATCCATCACTCTCAACAGTGGTATCAGAGCAAAGAAGGTAAACATGGGTGATGGTTTCCCTTCCTTCATTGACAAATTGGACAGGAATAATTACCAGGCTTGGTCATTGAGAATGAAGACCTATCTACAAGGGAGAAGTCTATTTGGATACATATCAGGAGATGAGGAGTTGCCCTCATTCAAGACTAGAGGACTACCTACAAAGGATGAACATGAAAGGCTCAACCAATGGTGTGCAAAGGATGCTTTGGCAAGGTCTTATCTCTTAAACTCTATATCTGACTTTCTTTTACCTCATGTAAGGAACTGTAAGACTTCCCAAGAGACTTGGGAAACCTTGTCAAATTATTTTTCTTCCAACACAAGGGCTAGGAAGAATCAACTATGGATTGAGTTCACAACTCTTAGGAAGCAGCCCAAGCAATCAGTCTCAGAGTATGTGACAAAGATCAAAGATGTGGCAGACCAACTAGCAAGCATTGGAGAGGAAATTGAAGAGGAGCAAATAGTCAGGCAAGTGACAAATGGACTCAAGGCAGATGATAAGTGGGAAAGTTTCACCACTGCAATGGACCTCTACATGGACATGCATACCCCTGATCTCACAACACTTATGGGCCAACTATTTACACATGAAGCAAAGTTTACAAAGGCTGGAGATCAATCAAAAGGTAATAATCCCTCTGCTCTCTATACTGAAAAAAAGGTTAAAGATAAAGGCAAGAAGAAACAGGATGAAGAAGGCTCTACCTCTCAAGTTAATTATGCAGGGAGAGGTAGGTCATCTAGAGGAAGAGGCAGAGGAGGTAAATCAGGTAGGGGGAGACCCTACAACTCATCACCATGCAACATTTGTGGATTGTCCAATCATACCACAGATGAATGCTAGAAGAACTACAAAAATCAGAGAGGAAGAGGCTACTCAAGAGGTGGATACTCTCAAGGGAGAGGCAGATTCAATCAACACCAAAGCTACAATGGATACAACAATTCATACAACAACAACTACAACAACCACAATGGAAACTACCAAGGTGGATTCAGAAATAGAAGAGACTACAACAACTACACAGAGGAGCAAGATGACTCCCTATTGATCATGAATATGACCTCCAAGATAGGTACAAATGATGATCATTTATTTTACATTGACTCAGGATGTTCTAACCATGTAGCTGGCAATGTAGCACTACTTTCTGATTTGGAAGAGCCCAAGGGCAAACATCAGGTACAAACAGGTGATGACACTAAACACTCTGTTGTCAAAATTGGAAATGTGAAGACAGGTGATGGTAATCAGAATCTATTAAGCAGGGTACTCTATGTACCAACAATAACTAAGAATTTAATGAGTGTTGGTCAGATTGTGGAGAAAGGTTTGCAGGTCAGATTCACACAACATGGAGCATATGTGGAGGACCCAAAACATGGATTCAGAAGGATAGCCAAAGGGGAGAAATCAGGTAGATTATTTACATTTGAGCTAGAAGATACAAAAAACATTTCTTTGTATAATTACAAGGATCAGACACTTTCAGAGTTAGAGATATGGCACAAGAGATTAGGGCACATAGGTGAAAGGACTCTAAAGCAAATGTGCAGGGATCAATGTGTGCTTGGGATACCTAATGTATCCAAGCAACACATGATTTACAAATGTGGATCATGTCAATTTGGTAAGTCTCACAGATTACCCTACTCAAGGAAAGGTTTCATGCATGAAGACTACCTAGACTTGGTACACACAGATGTTTGGGGACCTAGCAAGGACCCTTCCATTTCTGGTTCAAGGTATTATGTGTCCTTCATTGATGACTATAGCAGGTGGACAATTTTATACTTTATGAAGCATAAGGTTGAAGTGTTTAATTGTTTCAAGAGGTATCTTGCACTTGTTGAAAATCAAACAGGTAGAAGCTTGAAGAGGCTAAGGTCAGATGGTGGAGGAGAGTACTTCTCCAATGAGTTTGAAGATTTCTTGCAGGAAAGAGGCATCAAAAGGGAGATCACTACAAGGTACTCACCTGAACAAAATGGGGTAGCAGAAAGAAGGAATAGACTTATAGTAGAAACAGCTAGGTCTATGCTTAATGAGAAAAAGTTGCCAAATTACCTATGGGCAGAGAGTGTATCCACTGCCACTTATCTCATCAATAGGTTGCCATCCAAATCACTTGATGGCATGGCACCATATGAAGCTTGGCATGGTAAGAGACCCTCTCTGGATCATTGCAAAATCTTTGGTTGTGTAGCATATGTGCATATTCCCTCACAGGTAAGAGGAAAGCTAGATCCTAAGGCTGAAAAATGTATCTTCATTGGTTATGATTTAAACCAAAAAGGATACAGATTCTACAACCCCACAAACAAAGGGTTCAAGGTAAGCAGAGATGTCATATTTGATGAAAATGACTCTTGGTATGAGAATGAATGCAGGAAAGTGAGTCTACCCTATGACATGGAAGAAGATTTTCCAAAGCTTACCAAGGAAGAGCCAACTCAGCAAGAAGATTCAAGCTCAGATGATGATACAATAAACCTTGAAGAGTTCAAGGCTTGGAAGTCCAAAGGAAAGATGAAGATGAAGCAATTAGAGGATAAGCCAGAAACTTCTACTCAAGCAATGAGGAGATCTCAAAGAGAAAAGAAGAAGCCTATCAGATTTGGGTATGACACATCACTTGTAACTAAACATTCTGTATATCTTGCAAAAGACTTGTTGAATGAAGAACCAGGTACCTATGAAGAAGCAATTACTAAACCAGAATGGAGAGAAGCCATGGATGAAGAGATAGAAGCTCTCAAGGAAAGTGATACTTGGGATTTGGTACCCAAGAAGGATTCTATGAAGGTAATAGGATCCAGATGGATCTACAAATTAAAGAAGAATTCAGATGGAACAATAAACAGGTACAAAGCTAGGTTGGTAGCCAAGGGTTTTGCACAAACCCAAGGCATTGATTATGAGGAGACATTTTCTCCTGTGGCCAAGATGCCAACTATCAGAGTTTTGGTGAGTGTAGCTGCATCCAAGAATTGGAACATGTACCAATTGGATGTGAAGAATGCATTCTTGAATGGATGGATATCTGAAGAAGTCTACATGTCACAACCACCTGGCTATGAAGATCCAAAAAAGGTACATTATGTTTGTAAATTGAAGAAGGCTCTATATGGTTTGAAGCAAGCACCTAGAGCATGGAATTACAGATTGACCACCTACCTCCTAGACCAAGGATTTGTGATGAGCAAAGCAGACACTTCTCTATTCATAAAGAGAAGTAGTATAGAGGTAATCTACTTATGTGTTTATGTTGATGACATCATCATTACAGGCAATGATGTCATGTTGGTGCATACCAATCACCAATTGAAGGCTTGGAAGATCAAATGATGAAGGAAGAATCAATTCCTAAAGTGTGGAAGAAGATTACAATCAGAAGACAAGAGAAGTGTACACATATGTACATTAGCATAGTCATAGATGACTTAGATCTTTTGTTCAGTAAGAATTATGTACAAATTATCTATAAATACCTTGAGAAAAGTCGGGGCATGTATGAGAGCATATGTGACAATAGTTAGATGTCAAGAATGAGGGAGATAGAAGTCATAAGATAGAGGAAAGTGAATTTGAGTTAGCTCTCATCACTCAGTTGTATTTTCTCTGAGTAAATGAAAAATTTTGCGCCCGATGTTTCTGTGTGTTCTCCTTCTACAGTAGATCAATTGTGAAATGCTTTTGTACAAGTCTAAGTTGAGAGTTGCTTGACCTCTGTGCAAAGTTTCAGCTTCCAATTGTAATCAGGCTGAGTGAATTGAGTGTAGGAACATTCATATGTGAAGTGTATTCACTGGTTCCTAAAACAGGCGCATATTTCGAAGTTAATGTTTTGGTCATTTCTCCTAGCACAGTTTAAAGTTTTGCATGAGTAAGGGCTTAATCTTTAAGTTGGAAGATAAGCTACTTATGTCTAGAAGCATTTTGTAAAACGGGTTCTATTCAAGGAGAACCAAGTCTTAAAAGTTACAGGTGTAGAGTCGACTGTTTTGGATAACAGTTTCTGACATAGGTAACTTGTGAAATCAATTTCTCAAGTTATACTTAATCTTTTGAAGTAATTCAACTTGGAATAGTTGCGCAATCTCTAGGAGATGATTCGTACAAAGTTTCACCAAAAGCTTTACAGATTTGATAGGTCAATGTGAATGAACAATGCAGCAGACTTTTCTGTGTATCATCTTCTTCACAGATTTGTTAATTTCTGATAAGTTAGCAATTGATCCTCTAAATTAGTGAAGTGTTTGACTTACTCTTGGTATAGAGGTGCTCTAATCACAAGAGTAAGTTGTTCTTTTGGAGATTAACATTCTCCATCAGTGGTATCAGAGCAGGAGACATCAATTTGAAGAAAAGGAGGATCCCGACTGCTGCAGATTCAAGAAATTCAACACTTGAAGGACCAAGAAGTGAAAGCTTGGAGTCAAAGCTTGAGGAGAAGATTATTTGACATCAAGAAAGGCAAAATGAGTTCAATTCGAAGTAAAGGTACATACATTGTTTGTAAAGCTTGAAGATTTCGATACACAGGTGGACACAAGATGGGAGAAAGCTTGCAGATTGATAAGCTAGATAGGGAGAACTATCCAGCATGGTCCATGAGGATGGAAGCACACCTCATGAGCAAAGATCTTATATCATTTATTACAGGAGATGAAGAAAAACCAGAGTTTGCAGATCCAAGTATTCCTACTAGGGAAGAACTTGCAATGTTGAAGACTTGGATGAGAAAGGATGCTCAAGCAAGGAGTATCATCTACATGTCTGTAAATGATTACCTTTTACCTCACATCAGAGGTTTGGAAAGTGCCACAGATGTTTGGAATGCCTTGGAAGAGCATTTCCAAAATACAACTAAGTCAAGGAAGTCCTCACTATGGGCTGAGTTCACAACCTTCAAGAAGAAGAGTTCACAATCAATTTCAGATTATGTGGCAAGGATGAAAGATATTGCAGATAGCTTGGGAGCAGTGGATGAAGATATTGAAGAAGAAAAGTTGGTAAGACAAATACTTACAGGTCTAAGAGGTGATGAGAAGTGGAAGCCTTTTATCTTGTCCATAGAGTTGTCACTTGATCACTTTACTCCTGACCTTAATCAATTGCTAGGACATATGTTAACCTTTGAGCAGGATCTTAAAGGAGACAATGATAGAAGTACAAGTCAAGCCATGTACTCCAAGGACAAGAAAAAGAATGGCAAGGGAAAGAAATCAAATGATGATGAAGGGAATTCAAATCAAGCCACTTTCACAAAAGGGAAGACAAATTTCAGAGGTAAAGGAAGAGGAGGTAAGAACAAAGATAATGCTAAAGCTTGTTGGATTTGTGGCAGAACAAATCATTTGGCAAATGATTGTTGGTATAACAATCAAAGTGGAGGATACAACAATCAGAATTATAGTCAAAGAGGTAGAGGAGGCAGAAACCAAAGAGGTAACTTCAGAGGAAGAGGTGGTAGGACATCATATGGTAGAGGAGGTGGAAGAAACTTCCAATCTCAGTCCTACAACAATAATTATTACAATTATGCATCAGATCAGAAGGATGACATGACTCTTATCTTGAATGCAACTCATGAATCAATGGGAGAAGATCAAAGAGTGTTTTATATTGACTCAGGGTGCAGCAACCATCTGAGTGGGAATCTATCCTTGATGACTGATATGGAAGCAAGGGTGAATGGACATACAGTCCAAACAGGTGACAATACCAAACATAAAGTGGAGAGCATTGGATCAGTGAAGACAAAGAGTGGAAGTACACTTCTGAGTAAGGTACTTTATGTTCCTACTATTCCTAAAAATTTGATAAGTGTAGGGCAAATTGTGGAGAAAGGATATGAGGTAAGATTCACAAATGATGGTGTTTATGTACAAGATCCAAATCAGGGATATAGAAACATAATTGCAGGTAAAAAGGAAGGAAGATTGTTTACTCTCAAAGTCCAAGGTAATGTGGGACATGCATTGTTTACTTATGGAGGTCAAAAGGTGTCTGAATTAGACCTATGGCATAAGAGGCTAGGTCATTTCAATGAGAGAGCTATAAAGGAGATGTCAAAGAATCAGGTGGTGCTTGGATTGCCAAACATTGAAGGGCAACATATGGTGTACAAGTGTGAAGCTTGTCAATTAGGTAAAGCACATAAGAGTTCTTATAACAAATCAGGGTACAAGTATTCAAATATGCTTGAATTGGTTCATACAGATGTATGGGGTCCCTCAAGGGACTATAGCATAAATGGATCCAGATATTATGTGTTGTTTGTTGATGATGCAACCAGGTGGATTACTTTGTATGTAATCAAGGATAAATCAGAAGTCTTCAAGACATTCAAACATTTCCATGCTTATGCAGAAAGGATCACAGGACAAAAGCTAAAGAGGTTAAGATCAGATGGAGGGGGAGAGTATTTCTCAAAAGAGTTTGATGATTATTTGTGGAATGCAGGTATCAAAAGAGAAGTGACTTGCAGGTACTCCCCTCAACAAAATGGAGTAGCAGAAAGGAGGAATAGGACTCTTGTAGAGTTTGCAAGAGCCATGATGAAGGAAAAGAATTGTCCAAATTACTTATGGGCAGAGGCCATTAACACTGCAACATACCTTGTGAATAGGTTGCCTTGCAAAGCTTTGAATGGAGGAACCCCTTATGAAGCATGGTGGGGTAAGAAGCCTAGTCTTGATCATTGCAAAGTATTTGGATGTATTGCATATGCTTATGTTCCTTCACAATTAAGACATAAGCTAGAACCAAAAGCAGAAAAGTATGTGTTTATTGGATATGATGATAGACAGATGGGTTACAGGTTGTGGAGTCCATCCACAAAGCAATTTCTTGTTACTAAAGATGTGACATTTGATGAGCAAAATGTGTGGTATTCAGGATCACCAAATGAGTATACAGGTGTTGAAGAAATTCAAAGGAAAGGAAAGGCAAAGGTAAAAGTTTGTGAAGAAATTGTTGATGAAGTTGACTCTAGATGTAGAGTGCAGGATCATGTAGAAGAAGGGCCAAGATTTGATCCAGAATCAAATGAGGCTGAAACTTCAAGAAGTGCAGAAATCAGGAGATCTACAAGAGAAAGGAAAGAGCCTATAAGGTATAGTTATGATACATCTTTCCTAACAACAAAAGATTATGCCTACATTGTGAAAACAGAAGAAGATCCAACTACTTATGAAGAAGCCAAAGGTAAACAGAATTGGGAGAAGGCAATGCAAGAAGAGTATGATGCTCTACTTGAAAATGAAACTTGGGAATTAGTACCAAGACCAAAGAATCAGAAAGTCATTGGATGCAAGTGGGTATATAAAACAAAGAGGTTTGCAGATGGTAAGGTGTCTAGATATAAGGCTAGACTAGTGGTTAAAGGTTATGCCCAAACTTATGGGGTAGATTATGATGAAACCTTTAGTCCTGTTGCTAAGATGTCTACAATTAGGACATTGATTGCTATTGCTACTTGCAAGGGATGGAAATTATCATAATTGGATGTGAAGAATGCATTTCTTAATGGTTACATTGCAGATGAAGTATATATGGAGCAACCAGAAGGCTTCATGGAATCAATTGGATCAGATTATGTGTGTAAGCTCAAGAGAGCTTTATATGGGTTGAAGCAAGCCCCAAGAGCTTGGAATTACAGATTGGTCAAGTTCTTGAATGAATGTGGATTTCAAGCATCAAAGGCAGATAGTAGCTTGCTAGTGAAGGCAAGTGAAAATGGATACATTTACATGTGCATTTATGTTGATGATATTATTGTTACAGGAACAGATGCTCAAGGAATCAATGAACTCAAGAAGCAAATAGAGAAGGAGTTTAAGATAAGTGACTTGGGAAACTTATCTTATTTTTTAGGAATGCAGATTGTGTATACTCAACATGGAGTATATGTTTCACAAGAGAGATACTTGAAGAATCTTCTAGTCAAGTTTAACATGGAAGATAGCAGGACCTCAACTACACCATTGGAGGTAAATCATAAATTGAGCAGGTATGGAGGTGAAGAGTTCAATGATATGAAGAAATATCAGAGTTTGGTAGGTAGTTTAATCTATGCTACCTTGACAAGGCCAGATCTATCATATGCAGTAGGTGTGTTATCACAATTCATGCATTGTCCAAAGAAGACTCATTGGATTGCAGCCCAAAGGGTACTCAGATATATCAAAGGAACCCTAAGTGAAGGTTTGTATTATGGTTTCACTTCTGATACAAGAATCAAAGTGTTTAGTGATGCAGATTGGGCAGGTGACTCAGATGATAGAAGGTCTACCCATGGATATCTATGTTATGTTGGAGACAAGTTAGTGTCTTGGTGTTCAAAGAAGCAACATACAGTTGCTTTATCATCCACAGAAGCTGAGTATAAGGGAATGGTAGAAGCTGCAAAAGAAGTCATATGGTTGAAGACCTTGATGAAAAGTTTTGAGACTGATCATAGTACTCCAATAATTTTTGGAGACAATATGAGTTCTTTGTATTTGGCAGCTAACCCTGTTTTTCATGCCAGGACTAAGCATATAGAGATACAGTATCATTTCTTGAGGGAAAAGGTACTAGATAAAGAGATTGAAGTGATGTACACTCCAACAAAAGAACAGGTGGCAGATATGATGACAAAGAGTTTGGATGGACCTAAATTACAAAGGTTCAAAGACATGGCAAGTATCAAGAAGACAGAGAAGACCTCAATTGATGATTGAGGGGGAGCTGTTGGTGCATACCAATCACCAATTGAAGGCTTGGAAGATCAAATGATGAAGGAAGAATCAATTCCTAAAGTGTGGAAGAAGATTACAATCAGAAGACAAGAGAAGTGTACACATATGTACATTAGCATAGTCATAGATGACTTAGATGTTTTGTTCAGTAAGAATTATGTACAAATTATCTATAAATACCTTGAGAAAAGTCGGGGCATGTATGAGAGCATATGTGACAATAGTTAGATGTCAAGAATGAGGGAGATAGAAGTCATAAGATAGAGGAAAGTGAATTTGAGTTAGCTCTCATCACTCAGTTGTATTTTCTCTGAGTAAATGAAAAATTTTGCGCCCGATGTTTCTGTGTGTTCTCCTTCTACAGTAGATCAATTGTGAAATGCTTTTGTACAAGTCTAAGTTGAGAGTTGCTTGACCTCTGTGCAAAGTTTCAGCTTCCAATTGTAATCAGGCTGAGTGAATTGAGTGTAGGAACATTCATATGTGAAGTGTATTCACTGGTTCCTAAAACAGGCGCATATTTCGAAGTTAATGTTTTGGTCATTTCTCCTAGCACAGTTTAAAGTTTTGCATGAGTAAGGGCTTAATCTTTAAGTTGGAAGATAAGATACTTATGTCTAGAAGCATTTTGTAAAACGGGTTCTATTCAAGGAGAACCAAGTCTTAAAAGTTACAGGTGTAGAGTCGACTGTTTTGGATAACAGTTTCTGACATAGGTAACTTGTGAAATCAATTTCTCAAGTTATACTTAATCTTTTGAAGTAATTCAACTTGGAATAGTTGCGCAATCTCTAGGAGATGATTTGTACAAAGTTTCATCAAAAACTTTACAGATTTGATAGGTCAATGTGAATGAACAATGCAGCAGACTTTTCTGTGTATCATCTTCTTCACAGATTTGTTAATTTCTGATAAGTTAGCAATTGATCCTCTAAATTAGTGAAGTGTTTGACTTACTCTTGGTATAGAGGTGCTCTAATCACAAGAGTAAGTTGTTCTTTTGGAGATTAACATTCTCCATCATGTCAATGGGATTAGACACATCAAAGGACAGATGATGAAAGAATTCAAGATCAGTGATCTTGGACTATTAAAGTATTTCTTAGGTCTTGAATTGGTCTACACAAATTCAGGTATCTACATCACTCAAAAGAAGTATGTACAGGATATGATCAAGAAGTTTGGTTTGCAGGATGCTAAGGTGTCTACTACTCCAATGGAGGTTAACCAAAAGCTAAGTGCTCATGAAGGAGAAGAAATCAAAGACATTACAGGATACCAAAGTATGGTAGGTAGTTTGAACTATGCTACCTTGACAAGAATTGACATAGCATATGGAGTAAGTGTGCTTAGTCAATTCATGCACAAACCAAGGGTACCTCACCTACAGGCAACAAAGAAGATCATGAAGTATTTGAAGGGAACACAAAGTCATGGTTTATATTTTCCTTATACATCAGACATTGACATAAAAGTCTACTCAGATGCAGATTGGGCAGGATGCAAGGATGATAGGAGAAGCACCTCAGGTTATATTTGTTTTGCAGGGGATAAGCCTATCTCTTGGTCAGCTAAGAAGCAACCTACAGTGGCATTGTCATCCACTGAAGCAGAGTATAGAGGGCTTGCCAATGCCACTCAAGAAGCTATCTGGTTGAAGCTTCTATATACAGAGTTAGGTCTACATACAAGACCACCTATTATCTTTGGAGACAACACTAGCTCTCTTCACCTTGCAGCAAATCCAATTTATCATGCCAGAACCAAACACATAGAGGTTCATTACCACTATGTGAGAGAGAAGTTACTTAGCAAAGAGATTCAATTGACATATGTGTCTACTAATATGCAATGTGCAGATCTACTTACAAAGGCATTGGATGGAAACAAGTTGTGCAGATTCAAATCAATGATTGGATTGCAGGAAGTGATTGAAGAATGAAAGAGAAGGCTTAAGCCAAAGTGTTTGGCTTGAGGGGGAGCTATTGGTGCATATCAAGCCTTCACACATTGGCTTGGAACATTGGAACCTTGAAGATGGGTTTGGAACCTTTGAAAGATATCTCTTCATGAAGGATAAGGCATAGGAACTCATACTTATGAGTTATTATCTTTTACCCCTTGTAAAAATCTATTTGACTTGACATTTATCTGTAATCACTTGAAGTCATTCACCTACCTCATTAGTCGTGGAAAAGGGAATAGTTAAGTGGAGAGAATATCTCCCTACTTTTAGAGGAGAGATTCAAGGGAGCCTAAGTCTGAATTTGAAATTCAAATCACAATCAATTCCTATAAAAACTTCATTTGAAAAGTCGCGGTCAGTACACTCACTCTAGCTCACTCCCCGAGGCATTGTTATCATTGTAACTCATTGTGTGTGAGGGCTACCTCATAGTCAACACCACAATACCTCATTTAGCTATGCTTGTCAAGCTAATGAGATTGTACAAACACATTAATCAATAGAAGTATACATTCACTACCTCTGATCTTCTCTGTGTCATCTTCTTCAAGTCTGTCAACTTCAAAGGAGCATATCTCTGGATCTACTGAACCAAATCAAGTGATCTATAGCTCATTGGAACCAGCTCAAGGTCTAATACAAGCATACAAAATCTCAGAGGATTTAATTCAGCCATTTGGGAGAAATCCGCCTCGAAGTGCACACTGGTCTGTGTCTGCAGAGTTCCTAAAAAGTCGGGGGTGATTATAATTTTGCTAAACTTATTTCTCAGTGCATAGTTTATCAATTGAAGTGATTCCACTTGTGATTGGTAGCTTACTAAGATACTTTAATACTCCCAAAAGGAATTGTTCCAATTTTAAGTGTGCTGGACACACTGAGTAAAAGTCTGAGCAGGTATCACTACAGGAATAGAAGGTTTTGCTTGATTGTTGAAGTACCAAGTTGTCTCTTTTGGTTTGATCATTACTCAAACCATTTCCAGAGTACATACATGGTTTCTTTGTGTCATTTGGAAGCTAAGCAAGTGTACTAAGTATATCTGAAGAGTAAAGAGGGCAGGTGTGAAGCAGGTTTTGCAGCATCAACTCATTTCTTGAGTGCATCCATCCATCACTCTCAACATGCAAGATCCATGATGAAGGAGAGAAATTGCCCAAATTACTTGTGGGCTGAGGCTATAAATACAGCTACTTATTTGGTCAATAGGTTACCATGTAAAGCTCCGCAGGGTATGACACCATATGAGGCATGGTGAGGTAATAGACCTACTCTAGATCATTGCAAAGTATTTGGATGCTTGGCATGTGCATATGTGCCATCCCAATTAAGGCACAAATTGGAACCTAAAGCTGAAAAATATGTATTCATTGGTTATGATGATAAGCAGATGGGATATAGGTTGTGGAGTCCATCCACAAAACAATTCCTTGTATCAAAGGATGTTACATTTGATGAGCAAGGTACTTGGTAATGCAGGTGATGAAGAAGTTGTGAATCAAAAGAAAGGTAAATCAAAGGTTTAGATATTTGATGAAGAGGAGAACAATGAAGTGCAGGTTGAAGTTGAAGAAGTTCCAAGGTTTGATCCAGAATGTGATGAACCAGAAACCTCAACGAGTGGAGAACTCCGAAGGTCATTAAGACACAAGTGGCAACCTACAAGGTATAGCTATGACACTTCTTTTTTGGCTACCAAAGATTATGCTTATATGATAAAGGCAGATGAAGACCCTCCTACATATGAAGAGGCAAAAGGTAAGGAAAATTGGAAGAAAGCTATGCAGGAAGAATATGATGCATTGATGGAGAATTAGACTTGGGATTTGGTTCCTAAACCAAATGGCCAGAAGATCATTGGATGCAAGTGTGTCTATAGGACAAAGAGATGTTGAGATGGAAGTGTGTCTAGGTATAAAGCTAGACTTGTTGTGAAAGGGTTTGCTCAGACATATGGTATTGATTATGATGAAGCCTATAGTCATGTGGCAAAGATGACAACCATCAGGACACTCATAGCTATTGCTGCATGTAAAGGTTGGAAATTATCTCAATTGGATGTGAAGAATGCTTTTTTAAATGGTTATATTTCAAATGATGTTTTCATGGAGCAACCCCAAGGATTTAGAGATGAAAGGTATCCAGATCATGTGTGCAAGCTCAAAAGAGCCTTGTATGGTTTGAAGCAGGCTCGAAGAGCATGGAACTATAGACTTGTAAAGCTCTTGAAAGAACTTGGGTTTCAAGTATCTAAAGCAAATAGTACCTTGCTTGTAAAATCAAGTGATGATGGGTTCATATACATGTGCATATATGTTGATGATATAATGTTGGTGCAAGACAATCAACAATTGAAGGTCTTTAAGTCCGCAGAAACTTCAGCAAAAATTTCCTTAAAAAGGGTCACCGGAAGGTCACCGGAACAGTACCGGAATGTCACCGTAAAGTCACCGGAATGTTACCAGAATTGATCAATTTTACAGTTTTCAGTTCATGAAGAGTTGAAAGATGAAAGGAGAAAGAAAAGAACAAATTTTGGAGCTTGGAAGAAGAACCGGAAAAAGTTGTACACATATGTACAGTAGTATAGTCAGCGTTATAAGGTTGTAAAAATTTATCTATAAATACCTGGAAAATGTCGAGGCGTGATATGAGAATAGAAGAGAAGCATAGATGAGAAGAATGAAAAGTTAGATGTCATGAGACATATGAAAAGTTAGTTGAGTTTTCCTCTCATCACTCAACTGTAACTGTCTGAGTAATCGAAGAAATATTGCGCCGAAATTTCTGTGTGTTCTTCATCTGTGATAGATGATTTGTGAAATCCTTTTGAGGATATCTAAGTCTATAGTTAATCGATCTATAGCTTAAGTTTCAGAGTTTAATTGTAAACAGAAAACGAGAATTGTCAGTAGGAACATTCATATGTGTTGAGTGTTCAAAGTTTACTGAAACAGGCGCATTTCCAGTGATCAATGTTTTGATCATTTCTCAGTGCATGCTTTAAAGTTTTGCATGAGTGAAAGCTTAATCTTTAAGTTAGAAGATAAGCTACTCGTAACCAGAAGCATTTGTTTAAACGGGTTCTATTCAAGGAGAACTAAGTCTTAGAAGTTGCAGGTGTAAAATAAACTGTTCAGAATGACAGTTTCAGACATAGGTAACTTGTGAAGGTGATTTCTCAAGTTATACTAAAACTTTTGAAGAACTTTAACTTGAAGGAGGTGCGCAATCTCTAGGCGACACTCCATACAAAGTTTCATAAACAACTTTACGTGTTGGATAGATTAATTTGAAGAAACTGTGCAGCAGAATTTTTGTGTAGTGAAGTTTTTGACTTACTCTTGGTATAGAGGTGCTCTAACCACAAGAGTAGGTTATTCTTTTGGAGATTAACACTCTCCATCAGTGGTATCAGAGCAGGAGACATCAAAATCAAAGAAAGGAGAATCCCGATTGCTGCGGTTATAAAGAATTCAACAACTGAAGAACTAAAAGGTGAAAGCTTGAAGGCAAAACCTGAGGAAGAGATCATACGATATCAAGAAAGACAAACGGAGTCTAATTTGAAGCAAAGGTACATATATTATTCATAAAGGTTGAAGATTTCAAATACACAGGTAGACACAAGATGGGAGATTCTCTACAGATAGAGAAACTGGATAGGGAAAACTATCCTGCGTGGTCAATGAGGATGGAAGCTCATCTTATGAGCAAAGATTTGATAGCTTATATCACAGGAGAAGAAGAAAAGCCACAGTTCAGAGATCCTAGTGTTCCGACTAGGGAAGAGTTAGCAGATTTGAAAAACTGGATGAAGAAAGATGCTCAAGCTAGGATCATTATCTATATGGCAGTCAATGACTACTTGTTACCTCATATTCGAGGTCTTGAAAGTGCAACTGACATTTGGAATGCTTTGGAGGAGCATTTCCAGAATACTACTAAGTCAAGGAAGGCATCCTTATGGGCAGAGTTTACAACCTTCAAGAAGAAGGCTTCTCAGTCCATTTCAGACTATGTGACAAGGATGAAAGACATTGCAGATGCATTAGGAGCTGTTGATGAAGATATTGAGGAGGATAAATTGGTAAGGCAAATTCTTACAGGCTTAAGAGGTGATGACAAATGGAAGCCGTTTATTTTATCTACAGAGTTATCACTTGATCATTTCACTCCAGATTTAAATCAGTTGCTAGGTCATATGCTAACATTTGAGAATGATGTTAAAGGAGATGGTGACAAGAGTGCAGGTCATGCAATGTACTCAAAAGATAAAAAGAAGAATAGCAAAGGAACGCAACAAGCAAATGAAGATGAAGGAACAACTAGCCAAGCCAACTTCCTAAGAGGAAGAGGAGGTGGCAAAGGTAGAGGAAGAGGCAGAAACAACAAAGATGGAGGCAAAGCTTGCTGGATTTGTGGTAAGACAAATCATTTAGCTAATGATTGTTGGCACAATACTCAAAGTAATAATGGATATAGTCAAAGTTACAATGCAAGAGGAAGAGGTGGCAGAAATCAAAGAGGAAATTTCAGAGGCAGAGGTGGTAGGAGTTACTTTGGAAGAAATGCAGGTAGAGGATTCCAAAGTCAACAATATAACAATACCTACTACAATTACGCTTCAGAACAGAAGGAGGATTCAACATTGATATTGAATGCTACTTGTGAAAGGCAGAGTGAAGATCAAAGAGTCTTTTACATTGACTCAGGATGTAGCAATCACCTGAGTGGAAACATATCATTGATGACTGATTTGGAGAATAAAGTTTCTAATCATGTTGTTCAAACAGGTGACAACACAAAGCATAAAGTGAAGTCGATTGGATCAGTGAAAGCTAAAGACGGTAGTACCTTATTGGGTAAGGTTCTGTATGTTCCTACAATTCCTAAGAATTTGATAAGTGTAGGACAAATTGTTGAAAAGGGATATGAAGTAAGATTCACTAATGAAGGAGTATACGTGGAAGATCCCAGTCAAGGGTATAAACAGATTGTTTCAGGAAAGAAAGAAGGAAGACTGTTTACACTGAAGATTCAAGGCAACATTGGTCAGGCCATGTTTACATATGCAGGACATAAAATTTCTGAGTTAGATCTTTGGCACAAGAGGCTTGGACATTTCAATGAAAGAGGTATTGAAGATATGATTAACAATGGTTCAGTGCTTGGATTGCATAATGTTGCAGGTCAACATATGACATACAAATGTGAGGCATGTCAATTAGGTAAAGCTCATAAGAATTCTTACTCCAAGCATGGTTTTATGTACTCAGAGAAGCTTGAGTTGGTACACACAGATGTGTGGGGACCATCAAAGGATTTCAGTATAAATGGGTCAAGATATTATGTGATTTATGTTGATGATGCTACTAGATGGATCACTATCTATGTGATCAAGGATAAGTCAGAAGTATTCAATACATTCAAACATTATCATGCATATGCAGAAAGAACTACAGGTTATAAACTGAAGAGACTAAGATCAGATGGAGGGGGAGAGTATTTTTCCAACGAATTCAGTGATTACTTATGGAATGCAGGTATAAAAAGGGAAGTTACTTGCAGGTACTCTCCTCAACAAAATGGTGTAGCAGAAAGAAGGAATAGGACTCTTGTTGAGTTTGCAAGGTCCATGATGAATGAGAAAAATTGCCCTAATTATTTGTGGGCTGAAGCTGTAAATACAGCTACTTATTTGGTCAATAGGTTACCATGTAAAGCCTTGCAGGGTATGACACCATATGAAGCTTGGTGGGGTAAAAGACCTACCCTGGATCATTGCAGAGTATTTGGATGTGTGGCATATGCATATGTGCCATCACAATTAAGACACAAATTGGAACCTAAAGCTGAAAAATATGTTTTCATTGGTTATGATGACAGACAGATGGGATACAGGTTGTGGAATCCATCCACAAAACATTTTCTGGTTTCGAAAGATGTTACGTTTGATGAGAAAAGTTCTTGGTATGCAGGAACAGTTAATAACAATACAGGTGACGAAGAAGAAGTGAGTCAAAAGAAAGGTAAATCAAAGGTTCAAATAATTGATGAAGAAGAAAATTATGAAGTGCAGGAAGAAGTTGAAGAAAGGTCAAGATTTGATCCTGAGTGTGAAGAACCAGAAACCTCAAGGACTGGAGAACTCAGAAGGTCATCAAGAAATAGATGGCAACCTACAAGATACAGTTATGATACTTCATTTTTGGCTACGAAGGATTATGCTTACATAATGAAAGCAGATGAAGACCCTTCTACATATGAAGAGGCAAAAGGTAAGGAAAAATGGGAGAAAGCTATGCAAGAAGAACATGATGCATTGGTGGAAAATCAAACATGGGATTTAGTTCCTAAACCAAATAGCCAGAAGACTATTGGATGCAAGTGGGTCTACAAGACCAAAAGATTTGCAGATGGAAGTGTGTCTAGATACAAAGCTAGACTTGTTGTCAAAGGGTTTGCTCAAACATATGGAGTTGATTATGATGAGACTTATAGTCCAGTGGCAAAGATGACAACCATCAGAACACTCATAGCTGTTGCTGCGTGTAAAGGTTGGAAGTTATGTCAGTTAGATGTGAAAAATGCTTTTCTGAATGGTTATATTTCAGATGATGTGTTCATGGAGCAACCTCAAGGGTTCAGAGATAAAAGGTATCCAGATCATGTGTGCAAGCTCAAGAGAGCTTTGTATGGCTTGAAGCAGGCCCCAAGAGCGTGGAACTATAGACTTGTAAAGTTCTTGAAAGAACTTGGCTTCCAGGTGTCTGAAGCAGATAGTAGTCTGCTTATAAAAGCAAGTGATAATGGTTTCATATACATGTGCATATATGTTGATGATATAATCCTTACAGGAACAGATGAGTCAGGAATACAAAGACTCAAGAAGCAAATGGAAAAGGAGTTCAAGATAAGTGACTTGGGAGACTTGTCATACTTCTTGGGTATGGAGATCACATATACTCAGCATGGAGTATTCGTGACCCAAGAAAGATATTTGAAGAACTTGTTAATCAAGTTTAAAATGAATGATTTCCGGATAGCACCTACTCCAATGGAGGTGAATCACAAATTGAGTAAGTTTGGAGGTGAAGAATTCAAGGATGTGAGACAATATCAGAGTTTGGTTGGTAGTCTTATTTATGCTACTTTAACCAGACCTGATTTATCATATGCAGTAGGAGTATTGTCTCAATTCATGCACTGTCCAAGGAAAGAACATTGGATTGCAGGACAAAGGGTGTTGAGGTACATTAAGGGTACACTCAAAGAAGGTTTGTATTATGGTTTTACATCACATACAAATATCAAAATATACAGTGATGTAGATTGGGCAGGTAATCCAGATGACAGAAGGTCAACCTATGGATACATGTGTTATGTGGGAGATAAGCTAATCTCATGGTGTTCCAAGAAGCAACATACAGTTGCTTTGTCTTCTACCGAAGCTGAGTACAAAGGCATGGTTGAAGCCGCAAAGGAAGTGATTTGGCTAAAGACTTTAATGAAGAATTTTGACACTATACAGAGGACACCAATCATATTTGGAGATAACATGAGTTCATTATATTTAGCTGCTAATCCTGTTTTTCATGCCAGGACTAAACACATTGAGATTCAGTATCACTTTCTAAGAGAGAAGGTGATGGATAAAGAGATTGAAGTAATCCATACTTCAACAAAAGATCAGATAGCTGATATGCTTACAAAAAGTTTGGATGGACCAAAGTTACAAAGGTTTAAAGATATGGCAGGAATAAAGAAGACAGAGAAAACCTCAATTGATGATTGAGGGGGAGCTGTTGGTGCAAGACAATCAACAATTGAAGGTCTTTAAGTCCGCAGAAACTTCAGCAAAAATT
>CM035423.1:38331928-38334428 GCA_020310875.1 Ceratopteris richardii | reverse complement strand
AGTGCATTGAACTCTTCCTTCATTGCTTCTTCCCATTGCTTCTTACCTTTAGCTTCATCATAGTTCTGGGGTTCTTCATCATCTTTGACCATATATGCATAGTTCTTCTGAGTTATGTAAGAAGTATCATAAGAATACCTTTCTGGTTGTCTTCTAGTCCTGCTTGACCTTCTTGGTTCACATTCTTCATAAGTTTCTGGATACACCTCTTCATCAAATATAGGAGCTTCTTCATTCATTCTTGTTAATCCACTTGTGGATGTACTTGCTTGCATATAGTCTTCATCTCTATTTACCTGCACAATTGATTTTCCTTTCTCACATCTTCTTACCTCTTCTTCAAATTCTTCAGCTGTATGACTTTGATCTGCATACCAACTTTTCTGTTCATCAAATGTAACATCTCTAGAAACAATAAATTGTTTGGTTAGAGGATTCCACAATCTGTAACCCATCTGCTTTTCATCATAACCAATGAACACATATTTTTCTGCCTTTGGTTCAAGTTTATGCCTAAGCTGTGATGGCACATAAGCATATGCAATTGATCCAAACACTCTACAATGATCTAGTGTTGGTTTCTTACCCCACCAAGCTTCATATGGAGTCATTCCATTCAGAGCTGCACATGGTAATCTATTCACAAGATATGTAGCTGTATTTACAGCCTCAGCCCAAAGATAATTTGGACAATTCTTCTCCTTTAGCATAGCTCTAGCAAACTCAACCAAAGTCCTGTTCCTTCTTTCTGCTACACCATTTTGTTGTGGTGTATACCTACAGGTTATTTCTCTCTTAATACCTGCATTCCAAAGATAATCATTGAACTCTTGGGAGAAGTATTCTCCCCCTCCATCAGACCTCAGTCTTTTAAGCTTTTGACCTGTGACTCTCTCTGCATATGCATGAAAATGCTTGAAAGCTCCAAACACTTCTGATCTTTGCTTCAAAACATATAATGTTATCCATCTTGTAGCATCATCAATAAAAAGAACATAGTACCTTGAGCCACTGATAGATCCTTCTTTTGTTGGTCCCCATACATCTGTATGAATGAGCTCAAGTACTCCATCATGTTTGAATCCTTTCTTTTGAAATGGTAACCTGTGTGCTTTACCCATTTGACATGCTTCACATTTATAAACCATATGTTGACTTTGCACATTTGGTAATCCTAGTACAGACTGATTAGCAACCATAGCTTTAATTCCTCTTTCATTGAAATGACCTAATCTCTTATGCCAGAGATCAAGTTCTGTAATCACTGCTTCACCATGTGTGAGCAAAGCTTGACCAATGTTCCCTTGCACTCTTAAAGTAAAGAGTCTACCTTCTTTCTTACCAGAGACAATCTGATTATATCCATTCTCTGGATCTTCCACAAATACTCCTTCATTTGTAAACCTGACTTGAAAACCTTTTTCAACTATCTGTCCCACACTAATCAAGTTTTTAGGTATTGTAGGAACATACAAAACATTGGTTAGCAAATCTGCTCCACTCTTGCATTTCACTTTTCCAATTGAATGTACACTATGTCTTGTATTATCACCAGTTTGAACTGTGTGACTAGAAATGCCTTTTTCCAAATCTGACATCAATTCTATGTTTCCTGACAAATGATTAGAACATCCAGAGTCAATGTAAAATACCTTTAGATCTTCTTTGTCTGATGTGCTGATTGAATTCATCATCAATGATGTCTGACTTTCATTCTGTGTGTCATTTGCATAGTTGTAGTAGGTGGTGTTGTAGGATTGATTCTGTCCCCAACTTCTTCCTCCACCTCTACCATAGCCTCCTCTTTGACTTTGTCTACCTCTTTGAAAATTACTTTGATATCTTCCACCTCGACCTCTGCTATTGTTGTTTTGATTCTGATTTGATCCTTGTTGATTGTGCCAACAGTCATGAGCCAAATGATTACTCAATCCACAGATCCAACAAGCCTTTTTGTTGTTATTTTGATTACCTCTTCCTCTTCCAAAACCTCTTGCTCTTCCTCTGCCAGTGCCTTTACCTCTTGCATAATAAGCTTGAGAATTAGACTCCTCTTCATCCTTTGCTTTACCTTTATCTCCTTTCTTCTTATTCTTCATGTACATTGCAGAACTTTGACCTTTATCTCCATCTCCCTTCAAGTCTTGCTCATATGTGAGCATCAAACCAAGCAACTGGTTCAAATCTGGAACATAATGATTTAATGAAAGTTCTGTTGATAAGACAAAAGGTTTCCACCTTTCATCCCCTCTCAAGCCTGCAAGTAGTTGAGCAATCAATCTGTGATCTTCAACATCTTCATCTATGGATCCAAGACTATCTGCTAGATCCTTCATCTTAGTGACATAATCACTAATGGTTTGACTTGGCTTCTTCTTGAATGTTGTAAACTCTGACCATAGACTTGCTTTCCGTGCTTTAGTAGTGCTTTGGAAATGATATTCCAATGCATTCCATATATCTTCTGATGATTCCAATCCTCTGATGTGTGGTAGCAAAT
>CM035423.1:38321928-38324428 GCA_020310875.1 Ceratopteris richardii | reverse complement strand
ATTTTTCTCCTTCATCATGGACCTTGCAAACTCAACAAGAGTTCTATTTCTCCTTTCTGCTACACCATTTTGTTTAGGAGAGTACCTGCAAGTAACTTCCCTTTTTATACCTGCATCCCACAAGTAATTACTGAATTCATTAGAGAAATACTCTCCCCCTCCATCTGATCTTAGTCTTTTCAACTTATGTCCTGTAATTCTTTCTGCATATGCATGATAGTGTTTAAATGTATTAAACACTTCTGACTTATCTTTGATCACATAAATAGTGATCCATCTAGTAGCATCATCAACATAAATCACATAATATCTTGACCCATTTATACTGAAATCCTTTGATGGTCCCCACACATCTGTATGTACCAACTCAAGCTTCTTTGAGTACATAAAACCATGCTTGGAGTAGGAATGCTTATGAGCCTTACCTAATTGACATGCCTCACATCTGTATGTCACATGTTGACCTGCAACATTAGGCAAACCAAGCACTGAACCATTGTTAATCATGTCTTTAATACCTCTTTCATTGAAATGTCCAAGCCTCTTATGCCAAAGATCTAACTCAGAGATCTTATGTCCTCCATATGTGAACATGGCATGACCAATATTACCTTGAATCTTCAATGTGAACAATCTTCCTTCTTTCTTCCCTGAAACAATTTGTTTATACCCATTGCTAGGGTCTTCCACAAACACTCCTTCATTAGTGAACCTTACTTCATAACCTTTTTCCACAATTTGTCCTACACTTATCAAATTCTTAGGAATTGTAGGAACATACAAGACCTTACTCAATAAAGTGCTACCATCCTTGGCCTTCACTGATCCAATTGACTTCACATTGTGCTTTGTGTTGTCACCTGTTTGAACAACATGATTAGATACCTTATTCTCCAAATCAGTCATCAAGGCTATATTACCACTCAAGTGATTGCTACACCCTGAATCAATGTAGAAGACTCTTTGATCTTCACTCTGTCTTTCACAAGTTGCATTCATTATCAATGTTGAATCTTCCTTTTGATCTGAAGCATAATTGTAGTAGGTGTTATTATATTGTTGACTTTGGAAACCTCTACCTGCATTTCTTCCAAAGTAACCCCTACTACCTCTGCCTCTGAAATTACCTCTTTGATTTCTGCCACCTCTTCCTCTTGTATTATAGTTCTGATTATATCCACCATTACTCTGATTATTATGCCAACAATCATTAGCTAAATGATTTGTCTTACCACAAATCCAACAAGCTTTGCCTCCATCTTTGTTGTTTCTGCCTCTTCCTCTACCTTTGCCACCTCCTCTACCTCTTAGGAAGTTGGCTTGACTAGTTGTACCTTCATCTTCACCTGCTTGTTGCTTTCCTTTGTTAGCTTTCTTCTTGTCCTTTGAGTACATTGCATGACCTGTACTTTTGTCACCATCTCCTTTAACATCCTGCTCAAATGTTAGCATATGACCTAGCAACTGATTTAAATCAGGAGTGAAATGATCAAGTAATAATTCTGTAGACAAAATGAATGGCTTCCATTTGTCATCACCTCTTAAACCTGTAAGGATTTGCCTTACCAATTTATCCTCCTCAATGTCTTCATCAACAACTCCTAAAGCATCTGCAATATCTTTCATTCTTGTCACATATTCTGAAATGGATTGAGAAGCCTTCTTCTTAAAGGTGGTAAACTCTGCCCATAAGGATGCCTTCCTTGACTTAGTAGTATTCTGGAAATGCTCCTCCAAAGCATTCCAAATATCAGTTGCACTTTCAAGACCTTGAATATGAGGTAACAAGTAATCATTGACTGCCATATAAATAATGCTCCTAGCTTGAGCATCTTTCTTCATCCAATTTTTCAAATCTGCTAACTCTTCCCTAGTTGGAACACTAGGATCTCTGAACTGTGGCTTCTCTTCTTCTCCTGTGATGTAAGCTATTAAATCTTTGCTCATAAGATGAGCTTCCATCCTCATTGACCATGCAGGATAGTTTTCTCTATCCAATTTCTCTATCTGTAGAGAATCTCCCATCTTGTGTCCACCTGTGTATTGAAATCTTCAAGCTTTATGAATAATATATGTACCTTTACTTCAAATTAGAGTCCTTTTGTCTTTCTTGATGTCGTATGGTCTCCTCCTCAAGCTTTGCCTTCAAGCTTTCACCTTTTAGTTCTTTAGTTGTTGAATTTCTTGAATCTGCAACAGTCGGGATCCTCCTTTCCTTGATTTTGATGTTTCCTGCTCTGATACCACTGATGAAGAGTGTTAATCTCCAAAAGAACAACCTACTCTTGAATTTAGAACACCTCTATATCAAGAGTAAGTCAAAACCTTCACCAATTTAAGCTATCAATGACCAAATATCAATTTCTTGACTAAACTGTGAAGAAGGAATTTCCTCAGAAAGTCTGCTGCATAGATCTTGCTCATTGACTGAGTAAATGTGTAAATTCTTTTATGAAACTTTGTACAAGGTGTCACCTAAAGATTGCGCACCTTGTCCAAG
>CM035423.1:38314428-38319428 GCA_020310875.1 Ceratopteris richardii | reverse complement strand
GAGAACTAAAGCTAAGAAGTTAGGGGTGTCCAATGAAATGAGTAGTGCTCAGTGCACAGTGTAAAGTTTTACACATATGATAGCTCAAAATCTAAGTTGAGAGATAAGCTATCTACAGCCAAAAGGATTTGATAAAACGGGTTCGACATTGTGAGAACTAAAGCTAAGAAGTTAGGGGTGTCCAAATCGACTTCTCAGAAATGCAGATTTAGACATAGGTAACTTGTGAAGTAGATTTCTCAAGATCTACTGAATCTCTTGGAGTGATTTGACTTGGAGAAGGTGCGCAATCTTTAGGCGACACCTTGTGCAAAGTTTCATAAAAAACTTTACACATTTACTCAGTCAATGAGAAAGATATATGCAGCAGACTTTCTGAGTAATTTCCTTCTTCACAGTTTGTTCAAGAATTTGATATTTGGTCATTGATCTCTTAAATTGGTGAAGGTTTTGACTTAATCTTGATATAGAGGTGTTCTAAGTTCAAGAGTAGGTTGTTCTTTTGGAGATTAACACTCTCCATCAGTGGTATCAGAGCAGCAAGCATCAGAATCAAGGAAAGGGAGACTCCGACTACTGCAGAAATACAAACTTTACATCTTGAAGGATCAAAAGGACAAAGATTGAAGAAAGCTTGAGGGAAGACACATTGAAGTTGTCAAAAGGATCAGAAGAAGTAATATTCGAAGTCAAGGTACATTTATTCTTCATAAAGTTTAAAGATCTGTTAATACAGGTGAAGGAAGATGGGAGATTCTCTTCAGATAGAGAAATTGGATAGAGATAACTATCCTGCATGGTCAATGAGGATGGAAGCTCATCTAATGAGCAAAGATTTGATAACTTACATTACAGGAGAAGAAGAAAAGCCACAATTCAGAGATCCTAGTGTTCCAACTAGGGAAGAATTATCAGATTTGAAGTATTGGATGAAAAGAGATGCTCAAGCTAGGAGCATAATCTATATGGTAGTCAATGACTACTTGCTACCTCACATTAGAGGTCTTGATAGTGCAAGTGAGATATGGAATGCTTTGGAGGAGCATTTCCAAAACACTACAAAGTCAAGAAAGGCATCTTTATGGGCAGAGTTTACTACTTTCAAGAAGAAGGCTTCACAATCAATATTTGATTATGTGACAAAGATGAAGGACATTGCAGATGCATTAGGAGCAGTGGATGAAGACATTGAAGAAGATAAATTGGTAAGGCAAATTCTCACAGGACTAAGAGGTGATGAGAAGTGGAAGCCTTTTATTTTATCTACAGAACTTTCATTGGATCATTTCAATCCTGATTTGAATCAATTGTTAGGACATATGCTAACTTTTGAGAATGATATCAAAGGAGATGTTGACAAGAGTGCAGGTCATGCAATGTACTCTAAAGACAAGAAGAAAACTAACAAAGGAAAGCAACAAGCAAATGAAGAAGAAGGCACAACTAGTCAAGCCAACTTCCTAAGAGGAAGAGGAGGTGGCAAAGGTAGAGGAAGAGGCAGGAGTAATAAAGATGGATCCAAAGCTTGCTGGATTTCTGGTAAGACAAATCATTTAGCTAATGATTGTTGGCATAACACTCAGAGTAATGGTGGATACAGTCAAAACTATAATTCAAGAGGAAGAGAAGGCAGAAATCAAAGAGGTAATTTCAGAGGCAGAGGTAGTAGGGGTTACTTTGGAAGAAATGCAGGTAGAGGATTCCAAAGTCAACAATATAACAATACCTACTACAATTATGCTTCAGATCAGAAGGAAGATTCAACATTGATAATGAATGCAACTTGTGAAAGGCAGAATGAAGATCAAAGAGTCTTCTACATTGACTCAGGGTGTAGCAATCACCTGAGTGGTAATATAGCCTTGATGACTGATTTGGAGAATAAGGTATCTAATCATGTTGTTCAAATAGGTGACAACACAAAGCACAATGTGAAGTCAATTGGATCAGTGAAGGCCAAGGATGGTAGCACCTTATTGAGTAAGGTCTTGTATATCCCTACAATTCCTAAGAATTTGATAAGTGTAGGACAAATTGTGGAAAAAGGTTATGAAGTGAGGTTCACTAATGAAGGAGTGTTTGTGGAAGACTCTAGCAATGGGTATAAACAAATTGTTTCAGGGAAGAAAGAAGGAAGATTGTTCACATTGAAGGTTCAAGGTAATGTTGGTCATGCCTTGTTCACTTATGGAGGACATAAGATCTCTGAGTTAGATCTTTGGCACAAGAGACTTGGACATTTCAATGAAAGAGGTATTAAAGACATGATTAATAATGGTTCAGTGCTTGGATTGCCTAATGTTGCAGGTCAACATATGACATACAGATGTGAGGCATGTCAATTAGGTAAGGCTCATAAGCAACCCTATTCTAAGCATGGGTTTATGTATTCAAAGAAACTTGAGTTGGTACACACAGATGTGTGGGGACCATCAAAGGACTTCAGTATCAATGGCTCAAGGTATTATGTAATTTATGTTGATGATGCTACCAGATGGATCACTATCTATGTGATCAAAGATAAGTCAGAAGTATTCAATACTTTCAAACATTATCATATGTATGCAGAGTGAATTACATGACACAAATTGAAAAGACTAAGGTCAGATGGAGGGGGAGAGTATTTCTCTAATGAGTTCAGTGATTACTTGTGGAATGCAGGTATAAAAAGAGAGGTTACTTGCAGGTACTCTCCTCAACAAAATGGTGTAGCAGAAAGGAGGAATAGGACTCTTGTTGAGTTTGCAAGGTCCATGATGAAGGAGAAAAATTGCCCAAATTATTTGTGGGCTGAGGCTGTAAATACAGCTACTTATTTGGTTAATAGGCTACCATGTAAAGCCTTGCAGGGTATGACACCATATGAGGCATGGTGGGGTAAGAAACCTACACTAGACCATTGCAAAGTATTTGGATGTTTGGCCTATGCATATGTGCCATCACAATCAAGGCACAAATTGGAACCTAAAGCTGAAAAATATGTGTTTATTGGTTATGATGATAAGCAGATGGGATAGAGGTTGTGGAATCCATCCACAAAACATTTTCTTGTATCAAAAGATGTTACATTTGATGAGCAAGGTACTTGGTATGCAGGTACTATCAATATTAATACAGATGATGAAGAAATTGTGAGCCAAAGGAAAGGTAAATCAAAGGTTCAGATATTTGATGAACAAGAGAATCATGAAGTGCAGGTTGAAGTGGAAGAAACACCAAGATTTGATCCTGAATGTGAAGAACCAGAAACCTCAAGAAGTGGAGAACTTACGAGGTCTAGAAGGAACAAATGGCAACCCACAAGGTATAGCTATGATACTTCATTCTTGACTACTAAGGATTATGCTTACATGATTAAAGCAGATGAAGACCCTTCTACATATGAAGAGGCAAAAGGTAAAGAGATTTGGGAAAAAGCTATGCAGGAAGAATATGATGCATTAATGGAGAATCAAACATGGGATTTGGTTCCAAAACCAAATAGTCAGAAGATCATTGGATGCAAGTGGGTCTATAAGACAAAGAGATTTGCAGATGGAAGTGTGTCTAGGTACAAAGCTAGACTTGTTGTAAAAGGGTTTGCTCAGACATATGGTATTGACTATGATGAGACTTATAGTCCAGTGGCAAAGATGACAACCACCAGATCACTCATAGCAATTGCTTCATGCAAAGGTTGGAAATTGTGTCAATTAGATGTGAAGAATGCTTTTTTGAATGGTTATATTTCAGATGATGTTTTCATGGAGCAACGTCAAGGATTCAAAGATGGAAGATATCCAGATCATGTGTGTAAGCTCAAGAGAGCTTTATATGGCTTGAAGCAGGCCCCAAGGGCATGGAACTATAGACTTGTAAAGTTCTTGAAAGAACTTGGATTTCAAGTATCAAAAGCAGATAGTAGCTTGCTTGTCAAAGCAAGTGATGATGGGTTCATTTACATATGTATATATGTTGATGATATAATTCTTACAGGTACAGATGAGAAAGGCATACAAAGTCTAAAGAAGCAAATGGAGAAAGAGTTCAAAATCAGTGACTTGGGAGATTTGTCATACTTCTTGGGCATGGAGATTTCATACACTCAACATGGAGTGTATGTGACTCAAGAGAGGTATTTGAAGAATTTGTTAACCAAGTTTAAAATGAATGATTGCAGAGTAGCACCTACTCCAATGGAGGTGAATCACAAACTAAGCAGATTTGGAGGTGAAGAGTTCAAGGACATGAAGCAATATCAGAGTTTGGTTGGTAGTCTTATCAATGCTACATTAACTAGGCCTGATTTATCATATGCAGTTGGGGTTTTGTCTCAATTCATGCATTGTCCTAGAAAAGAACATTGGATTGCAGGTCAAAGAGTGTTGAGGTACATTAAGGGTACACTCAAAGAAGGTTTGTATTATGGATTTACATCAGATACAAATATCAAAATATATAGTGATGCAGATTGGGCAGGTAATCCAGATGATAGAAGGTCAACCTATGGATACATGTGTTATGTGGGAGATAAGTTAATCTCTTGGTGCTCAAAGAAGCAACATACAGTTGCTTTGTCATCTACAGAAGTAGAGTACAAAGGCATGGTTGAAGCTGCAAAAGAAGTGATATGGCTTAAGACTCTCATGAAGAGTTTTGATGCTATACAGAGCATACCTATCATTTATGGTGATAACATGAGTTCATTATATCTAGCTGCTAATCCTGTTTTTCATGCCAGGACCAAACACATTGAGATACAGTATCACTTTCTAAGAGAGAAGGTGATTGATAAGGAGATTGAAGTTATACATACTTCAACAAAAGATCAGATAGCTGATATGCTTACAAAAAGTTTAGATGGACCAAAGTTACAGAAGTTCAAAGACATGGCAGGCATAAAGAAGATAAGAGAAACCTCAATTGATGATTGAGGGGGAGCTGTTGGTGCAGACCAATCACCAATTGAAGTTTGGAGGACAAAAATATGGATATAAGATCAAGTCTTGAAGCAAAGAAAG
>CM035423.1:38269169-38274169 GCA_020310875.1 Ceratopteris richardii | reverse complement strand
TGGTATCAGAGCAAATAAGGTAATCATGGGTGATGGTTTCCCTTCCTTTATTGACAAATTGGATAGAAATAATTACCAGGCTTGGTCATTGAGAATGAAGACCTATCTACAAGGGAGAAGCTTGTATGGATACATATCAGGAGATGAGGAATTGCCCTCATTCAAAACCAGAGGCCTACCTACAAAGGATGAACATGAGAGGCTCAACCAATGGTGTGCTAAAGATGCTTTGGCAAGGTCATATCTTCTAAACTCTATCTTTGATTTCCTTCTACCTCATGTAAGGAACTGTAAGACTTCCCAAGAGACTTGGGAAACCTTGTCAACATACTTTTCATCAAGCACAAGGGCCAGAAAGAATCAGCTATGGATTGAGTTTACAACTCTTAGGAAGCAATCAAAACAATGTGTCTCAGATTTTGTCACCAAAGTCAAAGACATTGCAGATCAACTTGCAAGTGTTGGAGAAGAAATTGAGGAGGAGCAAATAGTCAGACAAGTGATCAATGGACTAAAGGCAGATGACAAGTGGGAGAGCTTTACCACAGCAATGGACTTGTACATGGACATCCAAGCACCTGATCTAACAACTCTGATTGGACAACTCTTTACACATGAAGCAAAGATCACAAAAAATGGAGAGCAATCAAAAGGTAACAATCCCTCTGCCCTATATACTGATAAGAAGTCTAAAGACAAGGGTAAAAGCAAGAAGGTTGATGAAGAAGGCTCTACCTCCCAAGCAAACTATGCAGGGAGAGGTAGATCATCTAGAGGTAGGGGTAGAGGAGGTAAGTCAGGTAGGGGGAGACCCTACAATCAATCTCCATGCAATATTTGTGGCTTGTCTAACCATACTACAGATGAATGTTACAAAAACTACAAGAACCAAAGAGGAAGAGGTCACCAAAGAGGAGGATACTCTCAAGGCAGAGGCAGATTCAATCAATCTCAAGGCTACCATGGCTACAACAATAATTACAACAATAGCTATAATCACAATGGCAATTATCAAGGTGGATACAGGAACAGAAAGGATTACAACAATTATGCAGAAGATCAAGATGATTCCTTGTTGATCATGAACATGACATCTAAATCAGGTATCAATGATGATCATTTGTTCTATATTGATTCAGGTTGCTCTAACCATGTAGCTGGCAATGTTGCCTTACTCTCTGATTTGGAAGAACCCAAAGGCAAGCACCAAGTGCAGACAGGTGATGACACTAAACATTCAATTGTTAAAGTAGGCAATGTCAAAACAAGTGATGGTAATCAAAATTTACTAAGCAGAGTGTTGTATGTTCCAACAATCACCAAGAATCTGATGAGTGTAGGTCAGATTGTTGAAAAAGGTCTACAGGTCAGGTTCACTCAACATGGTGCATATGTGGAGGATCCAAGACATGGATTCAGAAGGATAGCCAAGGGAGAGAAATCGGGTAGATTGTTTACCTTTGAACTTGAGGATACTAAGAATATTGCCTTGTACTACTATAAGGACCAAACCCTATCAGAATTGGAGATGTGGCACAAAAGATTAGGTTACATTGGAGAGAGGACCATAAAACAAATGAGTAGGGATCAATGTGTGCTTGGGATACCTAATGTATCCAAGCAACACATGATATACAAGTGTGGGGCTTGTCAATTTGGTAAGTCACACAGATTGCCATATACCAAGAAAGGTTTTATGCATGAAGATTACTTGGAATTGGTGCATACAGATGTTTGGGGACCAAGCAAGGAGCCATCCATATCTGGATCAAGGTACTATGTGTCCTTTATTGATGACTATAGCAGGTGGACTGTCTTATACTTCATGAAACATAAAGATGAAGTATTTAATTGTTTCAAAATGTATCTTGCATTAGTTGAGAATCAAACAGGTAGACATTTGAAGAGGCTAAGGTCAGATGGTGGTGGAGAATACTTCTCCAATGACTTTGAAGATTTCTTGCAGGAAAGAGGCATCAAGAGGGAAATTACTACAAGGTACTCACCTGAACAAAATGGGGTAGCTGAGAGAAGGAATAGACTCATTGTAGAGACAGCTAGGTCTATGCTTAATGAGAAAAAACTACCAAATTATCTTTGGGCAGAGAGTGTATCTACTGCCACATACTTAATCAACAGGTTGCCATCAAAGACACTTGATGGAATGACACCCTATGAGGCTTGGCATGGTAAGAGACCATCTTTGGATCATTGCAAAATCTTTGGGTGTGTTGCATATGTGCATATTCCCTCACAGGTAAGGGGAAAGCTAGACCCTAAGGCTGAAAAGTGTATCTTCATTGGTTATGATTTGAATCAGAAAGGATACAGGTTCTATAACCCCTCAAACAAAGGCTTCAAGGTAAGCAGAGATGTCATTTTTGATGAAAATGATTCATGGTATGAAAATGAGTGCAGGAAAGTTAACCTACCTTATGATATGGAAGAAGACTTTCCAAAGCTTATCAGGCAAGAACCAACTCAGAAAGAGGACACAAGCTCAGATGATGAAGACACCATCAACATTGAAGAGTTCAAGGCTTGGAAATCCAAAGGGAAGATGAAGATGAAGCAACTAGAAGACAATCCAGAATCCTCAAATCAAGCTATGAGGAGATCTCAAAGAGAAAAGAAGAAACCTATTAGGTATGGGTATGATACTTCACTTGTAACCAAGCACTCTGTATATCTTGCAAAGGATATCTTGAATGAAGAACCAGGTACATTTGAAGAAGCAATTACTAAACCAGAATGGAAGGAAGCAATGGATGAAGAAATGGAGGCTCTCAAGGAGAGTGATACTTGGGACTTGGTACCAAAGAAGGACTCCATGAAGGTGATAGGATCCAGATGGATCTACAAACTCAAGAGGAACTCAGATGGCACAATAAACAGGTATAAAGCTAGGTTGGTAGCCAAGGGTTTTGCACAAACCCAAGGCATTGATTATGAGGAGACATTTTCTCCTGTGGCCAAGATGCCAACTATCAGAATTATGGTGAGTGTAGCTGCATCCAAGAATTGGAACATGTACCAATTGGATGTGAAGAATGCATTCTTGAATGGATGGATATCTGAAGAGGTCTACATGTCACAACCACCTGGCTATGAAGATCCTAATAAGGTAAATCATGTTTGTAAATTGAAGAAGGCTTTGTATGGATTGAAGCAGGCACCTAGAGCATGGAATTACAGGTTGACAACCTATCTCCTAGATCAAGGATTTGTCATGAGTAAAGCAGATACTTCATTGTTTATAAAGAAGAACAATTCAGAGGTAATATACTTGTGTGTCTATGTTGATGACATCATTATTACAGGTAATGATGTGAATGGGATTAGACACATCAAAGGACAAATGATGAAGGAATTCAAGATCAATGATCTTGGATTATTGAAGTACTTTCTAGGACTTGAATTAGTCTACACAAATTCAGGTATCTTTATTACTCAGAAGAAGTACATTCAGGACATGGTCAAGAAGTTTAATTTGCAGGAAGCTAAAGTCTCAAACATTCCTATGGAGGTCAACCACAAACTCAGTGCACATGAAGGAGAAGAACTCAAGGATATTACAGGTTACCAAAGTTTGGTAGGTAGTCTTAATTATGCTACCTTAACCAGGATTGATATATCATATGGTGTTAGTGTACTTAGCCAATTTATGCATAAACCAAGAATACCACATTTGGAGGCAGCCAAGAAGATAGTAAAGTACCTAAAGGGAACACAAAATCATGGTTTGTACTTTCCATATTCATCAGACATTGATATTAAGGTATACTCAGATGCAGATTGGGCAGGTTGCAAGGATGACAGGAGGAGTACATCTGGTTACATATGCTTTGCAGGAGATAAACCAATTTCTTGGTCATCCAAGAAACAACCCACAGTAGCTCTATCATCTACTGAGGCAGAGTACAGAGGGCTAGCCAATGCCACTCAAGAAGCCATATGGTTGAAGCTATTATATTCAGAATTGGGCCTATACACAAGGCCACCAATCATATTTGGTGATAACACAAGTTCTCTTCACCTAGCAGCTAATCCAGTTTATCATGCTAGGACAAAACACATAGAGGTTCATTACCACTATGTGAGGGAGAAATTACTTAGCAAGGAAATCCAATTATCATATGTGTCTACTAACATACAATGTGCAGATTTGCTTACTAAAGCTCTGGATGGAAGCAAGCTATGCAGATTTAAATCCATGATTGGATTGCAGGAAATCATTGAAGACTAGAGATGAAGACTTGAGCCAAAGTGTTTGGCTTGAGGGGGAGCTGTTGGTGCAAACAAGCCTTCACACTTGGCATTGATTTGTACCTTGAAGATTCAACATAAAGATTGGACATTGAGAGCTTAGCATTGGGTATCAACCTTGAAGGTTTTGCAAGAATTTGGATTAATTCATGAAGACTTCATTTGAAGGAAGAGCATAGGAACACATGCCTATGCTTAGTTATCTTTTACCTCATGTAAAAGTCAATATGACTTCATTTTTCATATAATCACACCAAACTTCAAAAGTCGTGAAATTTGGAAGGTTTGAATGGAGAGAATATCTCCATATATTTAGATGAGAGATTTGAGGGAGCCTACATTTTGAATTTGAAATTCAAACCTCAAGTGATACCATATAAAAGACTAGGAAAAACTCGCGGGACTAACTCACTCATTGAGCTCACTTCCCGAGGCATTCAACTTCTGTATCTGTGTGTGTGATAGTGCTACATCTTAGCCTACACCACAACACCTCATTTAGCTATGCTTGGCATGCTAATGAGCTTGTACATTTACATTAATCAATAGATACATTCATACTTCTCAACTCTGTTTTCTCTGAGTCATCTACCTCAAGTCTGTCAACTTCAACAGGGTATATCTCAAGATCTACTAAACCAAATTGGATGATTCAAAGCTCATTGGAACCAGCTCAAAGTATTCTACAACACTACAAAGTTTCAAGTCATTCCATTCACCCATTTGGGAGAAAT
>CM035423.1:38251669-38256669 GCA_020310875.1 Ceratopteris richardii | reverse complement strand
AATTATGCAAGAGGAAGAGGTATTGGCAGAGTTAAAGGTCGAGGAAATGGAAGAGGTAGAGGTAATCAGAACAATAACAAGAAAGCATGCTAGATTTGTGGATTGAGCAATCATCTAGCATATGATTGTTGGCATAACCAACAAGGGTCGAATCAAAATCAAAGCAATAATGGTAGAGGAAGAGGTGGAAGGTTTCAGAATCAATTTCAAAGAGGAAGACAGAATTCAAGAGGAGGTTTTGGTAGAGGTGGTGGAAGAAATTGGATTCAGAATCAGTCTTATAACACTACCTATTACAATTATGCAAATGATACACACAATGATAGTCAAACAACATTGATGATGAATTCAATAAGTACATCAGAGAAGGAGGATCTCAAGGTATTTTATATTGATTCTGGTTGTTCAAATCATTTGTGAGGTAATATAGAATTGTTGTCAGAATTGGAAGAAGGTAATTCAAGTCATACAGTACAAATAGGTGACCATACAAAACATAATGTACATTCAATTGGAAAAGTGAAGTGCAGGAGTGGAGATGATTTGTTAACAAATGTTTTGTATGTTCCAACAATACCAAAGAATCTGATTAGTGTGGGACAAATAGTGGAAAAAGGTTTTCAAGTCAGATTTACAAATGAAGGGGTATGTGTTGAAGATCTAGAGGATGGATACAATCAAATTGTTTGTGGTAAGAAGGAAGGTAGACTTTTTACTCTCAAAGTGCAAGGGAATGTTGGTCAAGCCCTAATCACACATGGTGATGGAGTTCTTACAGAATTAAATCTTTGGCATAAGAGGTTAGGACATGGTGATGGAGTTCTTACAGAATTAGATCTTTGGCATAAGAGGTTAGGACACTTCAATGAAAGAGGAATTAAAACCATGGTGGAGAATCAATCTGTAATAGGACTACCAAATGTAAAAAGTCAACATATGATCTACAAGTGTGAAGCTTGTCAAATGGGAAAGGCACACAGATTATCATTTCAGAAGAAAGGTTTCAAGCATGATGGTTTGCTAGAGCTCATACATACAGATGTATGGGGACCAACAAAAGAAGGATCAATCAATGGGTCTAGGTATTATGTTCTTTGTTGGTGCATATCAAGCCTTCACACATTGGCTTGGAATCATGGAAGACTAGCTTGGACAAAGCTTTAACAAGGCTTCACTTGAAGCAAGGTTCATATGAACATATGCTTAGATGTTCTTACTTTTTACCCCTTTGTAAAAGTCTATATGACTTGGCATTTATATGTAATCACTTTAGTCACTTACCTACTTCATTAGTCGTGGAAAAGAGAATGATTTAGTGGAGAGAATATCTCCCTACTTTTAGTAGAGATATTCTAGGGAGCCTAAGTTTGAATTTGAAATTCAAATTAATCTTCAACTCCTATAAAAACTACAAGCAAAAAGTCGCGGGTGTCCATCATCAATCCCGAGGCTATTCTGTACTATCTAGTGAGTGTGTGAGGTATACTCCATAGCCTACACCTCTGAGTACCATTGTGCTATGTCTATCAAGCCAATGGGAATGTACATTCATATGATATAATACAAATACTTACATTCATCATCTCTGTTTTGTCTGAGTCTCCTACTCCAAGTCTGTCAACTTCCAAGGAGCATTTCTCAGTGCTCACTGAACCAAATCAAGAGTTCAATAGCTCATTGGAACCAGATCAAGGTCTTCTACAAGCATACAAAATCTCAGAAGATTTCATTCAGCCATTTGGGAGAAATCGTGCTCGAAGCAGTCACTGGTCTATCTCTGCAACTCTCCTAAAAAGTCGGGGGTAATCAGAATTTTGCTAAACTTATTTCTCAGTGTATGGTTTATCAATTTGAGTGATTCCACTTGTAATTGGTAGCTTATTAAGGTAATTTAATACTCCCAAAAGTAATTGTTTCAATTGCAAGTGTGCTGGTCACACTGAGCATAACACTGAGCAGGTATCATTACAGAAATAGCAAGTTTTTGGATTTGTGAAGGAATCAAGTTATCTGTTTTGGTTTGATCATTACACAAACCATTTGCAAAGTACAGATATGGTTACTTGGTATCATTTGAAAGCTCAAGGAGTCTAGTGAGCATTTCTGGAATCAAAGGAGGGCTGGTGTGAAGCAGGTGTAGTAGCACCAACTCATTTCTTGAGTGCATCCAACCATCACTCCCAACAGTGGTATCAGAGCAAAGAAGGTAAACATGGGTGATGGATTTCCTTCATTCATTGACAAATTGGATAGGAACAACTACCAAGCTTGGTCATTGAGAATGAAGACCTATCTACAAGGAAGGAGCTTGTTTGGATACATATCCGGAGATGAGGAATTACCCTCATTCAAGACTAGAGGACTACCCACAAAGGATGAACATGAAAGACTCAACCAATGGTGTGCAAAGGATGCTTTGGCAAGGTCTTACCTTCTAAACTCTATATCTGACTTTCTTTTACCTCATGTAAGGAACTGTAAGACTTCCCAAGAGACTTGGGAAACCTTGTCAAACTACTTTTCTTCTAACACAAGGGCTAGGAAGAATCAGTTGTGGATTGAGTTCACAACCCTTAGGAAGCAGCCCAAGCAACCAGTCTCAGAGTATGTGACAAAGATTAAAGATGTGGCAGACCAACTAGCAAGCATTGGAGAGGAGATTGAAGAGGAGCAAATAGTCAGGCAAGTAACAAATGGACTCAAGGCAGATGATAAGTGGGAAAGTTTCACCACTGCAATGGACCTCTATATGGACATGCATACCCCAGATCTCACAACACTTATGGGCCAACTATTCACACATGAAGCAAAGTTTACAAAGGCAGGAGATCAATCAAAAGGTAACAACCCCTCTGCTCTCTATACTGATAAGAAAGTTAAAGATAAAGTCAAAGGGAAGAAACAAGATGAAGAAGGCTCTACCTCTCAAGCTAATTATGCAGGGAGAGGTAGATCATCTAGAGGAAGAGGCAGAGGAGGTAAGTCAGGTAGGGGGAGACCCTACAACTCATCACCATGCAACATTTGTGGATTGTCTAATCATACCACAGATGAATGCTACAAGAACTATAAGAATCAGAGAGGAAGAGGCTACTCAAGAGGTGGATACTCTCAAGGGAGAGGCAGATTCAATCAACATCAAGGCTACAATGGATACAACAACCAATACAACAACAACTACAACAACAACCACAATGGTAATTACCAAGGTGGATTCAGAAATAGAAGAGACTACAACAACTACACAGAGGAGCAAGATGACTCCCTATTGATCATGAATATGACCTCCAAGGCAGGTACAAATGATGATCATTTATTTTATATTGACTCAGGATGTTCCAACCATGTAGCTGGCAATGTGGCACTACTTTCTGATTTGGAAGAACCCAAGGGCAAACATCAGGTACAAACAGGTGATGACACTAAACATTCTGTTGTTAAGATTGGAAATGTGAAGACATGTGATGGTAACCAGAATCTATTGAGCAGGGTACTTTATGTACCAACCATCACTAAGAATCTAATGAGTGTTGGTCAGATTGTGGAGAAAGGTTTGCAGGTCAGATTCACACAACATGGAGCATATGTGGAGGACCCAAGACATGGATTCAAAAGGATAGCCAAAGGGGAGAAATCAGGTAGATTATTTACATTTGAGCTAGAAGATACCAAGAACATTGCTTTGTATAATTACAAGGATCAGACACTTTCAGAGTTAGAAATATGGCACAAGAGATTAGGGCACATAGGTGAAAGAACCCTAAAGCAAATGAGCAGGGATCAATGTGTGCTTGGAATACCTAATGTGTCCAAGCAACACATGATCTACAAGTGTGGATCAATTTGGTAAGTCTCACAGGTTACCCTATTCAAGGAAAGGTTTCATGCATGAAGACTACCTAGACTTAGTACACACAGATGTTTGGGGACCTAGCAAGGACCGTTCTATTTCAGGTTCAAGGTATTATGTGTCCTTCATTGATGATTATAGCAAGTGGACCATTTTATACTTTATGAAGCATAAAGATGAAGTGTTTAATTGTTTCAAGAGGTATCTTGCACTTGTTGAAAATCAAACAGGAAGAAGCTTGAAGAGGCTAAGGTCAGATGGTGGAGGAGAGTACTTCTCCAATGAGTTTGAAGATTTCTTGCAGGAAAGAGGCATCAAAAGGGAGATTACTACAAGGTACTCACCTGAACAAAATGGGGTAGCTGAAAGAAGGAATAGACTCATAGTAGAAACAGCTAGGTCTATGCTTAATGAGAAAAAGTTACCAAATTATCTTTGGGCAGAGAGTGTATCCTCTGCCACCTATCTTATAAACAGGTTGCCATCCAAATCACTTGATGGCATGACACCATATGAAGCTTGGCATGGTAAGAGACCTTCTCTAGATCATTGCAAAATCTTTGGTTGTGTAGCATATGTGCATATTCCCTCACAGGTAAGGGGAAAGCTAGACCCCAAGGCTGAAAAATGTATCTTCATTGGTTATGATTTGAACCAAAAGGGATACAGATTCTACAACCCAACAAACAAAGGTTTCAAGGTAAGCAGAGATGTCATCTTTGATGAGAATGACTCATGGTATGAGAATGAGTGCAGGAAAGTTAGTCTACCCTATGACATGGAAGAGGACTTCCCAAAGCTCACCAAGGAGGAACCAAGTCAGCAAGAAGATTCAAGCTCAGAAGATGATGATACAATAAACCTTGAAGAGTTCAAGGCTTGGAAGTCCAAAGGGAAGATGAAGATGAAGCAACTAGAAGATAAACCAGAATCCTCAACCCAAGCAATGAGGAGATCTCAAAGAGAAAAGAAGAAGCCTATCAGATTTGGGTATGACACATCACTTGTAACTAAACATTCTGTATATCTTGCAAAGGACTTGTTGAATGAAGAACCAGGTACTTATGAAGAAGCAATTACCAAACCAGAATGGAAAGAAGCCATGGATGAAGAGATGGAAGCTCTCAAGGAAAGTGATACTTGGGACTTG
>CM035423.1:38226669-38244169 GCA_020310875.1 Ceratopteris richardii | reverse complement strand
AGAAAAACATAGTTTTCGTGTATCAACAGTACACAGAATCGCTTGAAATTTTGGATCTGGAATATATGAGTGTCGCCGAACACAACGCAAGTTACAGTTTCTGAAACTGACCTGGTTTTTCTGTGGGCCCCACCTTGCGGGCTCGGAACGGAGGTCGAGATGGCTCCGAAACTTCGATCTAACAAAAACAAGTGATCCTAAAGGGATAACTCTCAAAAATATTTTGAGGTCTTCAACCTTCACGGCGATTTTCGTAGCAAACAGAGGCCGTTTGTGAAATCGCGTTTTCTCCACGCCTTGCCGCGTAGTCTTCACTGTCGCCTTCTCCACGAGCTCTCTACAGCCACACTGGCTCTGATACCATGTCACGAGGAAGGAGATAAGGAAGAGAGCTCACACACACACTCTCACTCTCAAGGAGAAGCACACACACAGATTGAGGCAAGGAAGGATGTTCTTCTTCTTCTATTACATAAAAGGAATGTACAAGAATAACCTAAAACAAGAATACAACAAGTGCAATATATAAAGACCAGTACATAAGGAAAAACCTAATGTCCGCAAATGAGTGAGCTGGCAAGAAACAAATGTGCCATCACTCTCGGTAGATAAATCTAATAAAGCTCAATGAAGTATCGCTGACATATACCGGCGTGACCACTATACATGTCAAAGAAACGAAAAACTGGTACGTGTCATCCTGGATCATCACATGTTCAGCTTGATATCTCAACACCTAATACATCTAAATTCGTGGTAGACACTTGGATGGAGGTATTACATGACTCAAGTGCTCAAATAAGCAAAGTATTGATGGACTTTGAGAACTATCCACATCGACCTTCTACTAGGACACCACTGAAGCTCCTTTGTGACTCACATATTTGACTCTCCATGTTCTAGAACTCACGTGGTATTTTTGCTACATTTTATGAATAATATGAGCCTTCTTGAAGTATTTGAAGACTTCCCAAAGGTATTTACATAATTTGAAACTTGTACCCTACATAAAACAAATGTTCGCAACATTCTCCCCCTCAAGTTTCAAAGGGTATTTCCTTCATGCCAAGATTATAGTTGAATCTTTGAAGCTTTGGTCCATCCAAGGATTTGGTGAAGATATCTGCAACTTGATCCTTTGTTCCAACAAAAGAAACCTGCACTTCATTGTTCATGGCCTTCTCTCGAACATAATGATAGTGAACCTCTATATGCTTTGTTCTAGCATGAAAAATAGGATTTGAGGTCATATGAATGCTGCTCAAGTTATCCCCATATATCAGTGGTACATCAACCTGCACATTCAAGTCATGAAACAACTTTTTAAACCACATAACCTCAGTAGTAGCCAATGCTAAACCTCTATACTCAGCCTTTGTAGAAGATAAAGCAATTGTAGGCTGTTTCTTTGAACTCCATGTTAATGTCTTGTTTCGTGCTATTACCACATATCCACTTGTGGATCTTCTGTCATCTTTGCTTCCAGCCCAATCTGCATCACTAAAGACTTTAAGAGTTAGATCAGCATCATGACTATAAAATAATCCTTCGTTCATGGTAGCTTTCAAATACCTAAGCACTCTTTTCGCTGCATGCATATGAGGTACTCTAGGTTCATGCATAAACTATGACAATACTCCCACTGCATAACATATATCAGGTCTAGTTTTTGTTGCATAAATCAAAGATCCTACCATGGATCTATATACATTCATATCATGCAACGCATCACCTTCCTTTGCACTCAGCTTTACATTACATTCCATTGGAGTAGAAACAAATTTACATTCCTGCATACCAAACCTTTTCAGCATATCACATATATACTTTCTTTGAATCAACCACATACCTTCATCGCTATACACAATTTCAATCCCAAGAAAGTATCTGAGCAAACCAAGATCTGAAATTTTAAATTCCTTTCCCAAATTACCTTTTATCTCATCAATTGCTTTTGCATCATTCCCTGTAATCAACAAGTCATCCACATAAATGCATACATAGACACACATGCCATCTACATGTTTTACATAAAGTGAAGGATCAGCATGACTCGTTGTGTATCCTTGCAGCATAAGATACTTTACCAACCTTGCATTCCATGCCCTTGGTGCCTGCTTAAGACCATACAATGCCTTCTTTAACCTGCATACATGATTAGGACATTCTGCATCCACATAACCATCTGGTTGTGACATATACACTTCTTCATTTAACTCACCATTAAGAAAGGCATTCTTTATATCAAGTTGATATATATTCCACCTTTTACTTGCAGCTAAAGCCAACAAAGTTCTCACCGTTGCCATGTTTGCTACTGGACTAAATGTTTCCTCATAGTCCACACCTTGAGTTTGATTATATCCTTTTGCTACAAGTCTAGCCTTATATCTAGACACACTACCATCACTATTTCTTTTAATCTTAAAAACCCACTTGCAACCAATTACCTTTTGTTTTGGTGTACTTGGAACTAAATTCCAATTCTTGTTATCCTGTAGTGCTTCCATTTCTTCTTTCATTGCTTTCTCCCACTTTTCATCTCTTTTGGCCTCATCATAACATGTGGGTTCATTTTCCTGCTCAACTTTTGTCATAAAAGCATAATGAGTATTTAGTTCTTCTTACCTCCAATGTAGATGCTCTTCCTTTCTTATCAGGAACCTTTGATGATTCTCCATACTCACATACATCACTAATTTTCTCTCCTTCATCATTAACTTCAACAAGTTTGAGTTTACCTTTACTTTTAACACTTGGAGGTGACTCTTGCCTTAATCTTCCATTGAAAGGTGATCCTCTTTCTTCATCTAAACCACTCCTTTCATCATTTAAACTTCCTGATGGCTGAACTATGCATTCATCTCCTTCAACCACACCTTCTTCATTTTCATCCATGATCTGCAAACAATTCTTATCTGCATACCATGAAAGTAATTCATCAAAGTTTACATCTCTTGACACAACAACCTTATTGGTATGAGGATTATAGCATCTATATCCTCTTTGAGTATCTGCATAACCAATAAATATACATTTTTCTGATTTTGCATCAAGTTTAGATCTCACCTCACTAGGTACATGTACATAACATACACAACCAAATACTTTCAAATGACTTACACTTGGTTTCCTTCCATGCCATACCTCATATGGTGTCAAATGATGAACTCCAGCAGTCGGAACTCTATTCATAATGTAAACACTTGTGCTAACAGCTTCAGCCCAAAAATAATTAGGCAAACACATATCATTAAGCATGATTCTAGATGCTTCTGCTATGATTCTGTTTCTTCTTTCTGCGACTCCATTTTGTTGTGGAGTATACCTGCATGTAACTTCTCTCTTGATACCTTCATCATACAAAAAATTAGTAAAAGCTTGAGAGAAATACTCTCCCCCTCCATCAGATCTTAGCTTCTTAATATACCTTCCTGTTTGCTTTTCGACATATGATTTGAACTTCTTGAAACAATCAAAAACCTCACTCTTATGTTTAATGAAATACACAAATGTCATTCTATTATGATCATCAATGAATGATACATAGTACTTATTACCAACCAAGGATGCCTCTTTAGTAGGTCCCCACACATCTGTGTGTATGAGATCTAGCAAACCATTACTTACATAGCTTGAATGCTTGAAAGGTTGTCTACTCTGCTTACCCATTTGACATGCTTCACAAAGATGCACCATATGTTGCTTAGTAAGATCAAGTAATCCTTCAACAATCCTCTTCTTGGATAGCTCCTTTAACCTGTGTACATTCATGTGTCCAATCCTTTTGTGCCATAGATCAAGCTCTGCTATTCGATGCATACCATAAGAGAAATAGTTTGTATGATTTGGGTTTACCTTGAATTTAAACAATCTACCTTGTTTTTGACCTCTCGCAATTAACCTCCTTTGCTTTGGATCCTCAATGAAGCAACCTGCATGATTAAATCTCAATTGTAGACCTTTCTCTACCATTTGACCAACCGACATCAAATTCTTAGTGATCGTTGGCACATAAAGTACATCCTTCAAGCAATTTGTCTTGCTCTTATCCTGCATAACAACATCTCCAACCTGCATAATCTTATGTGTTGTATCATCTCTTGTTTCAACATGACCTTTACATGACGGATTATGCATATTAGAAAACCATGAAGCATCATGAGACATGTGATTAGAACAACCACTATCTACATACCATACATCGCAATTGCAATTCTTCTTAGTTTCAACATTCATCATTAGAAGCGAATCATAATCATCACTTTTACCTTCAACTGCATAATTTCCTTGTTGTTTACCTCTTCTTGAATAGCCTCCTCTTCGATTCCCACCTTGATTATTTTCATTTTGATAGTAATCTTTGGCATAGTGTCCATACCTTCCACATATATAGCAATTCTTGTTATCTTCACTCCTTTGTCTTTGGTTGTAGTTGTAGTAGCCTCTTGTACCTCTAGCGCTTGATCTTCCTCTTCCTCTTGTGTTGAAGAAGCCACTTGAAGTCCTTTGATCATCGCTCCTTCTTCCTCGACCTCTATTTGAACCTCTTCCACCTCTGTTTCCATCTCTTGATGATCCTACATAAAGAGCTTGTCCTTGAGATCCTTTTTGATTTGAAGTAGAACCATTTAGATTCATCTCCTCCGTGACCATGAGGGCAATAAGTTGATCAAAATCTGGTAATTCTCCTCTGACATAAACTGAAGTAATGAAGGGTTTCCATCTCTCATCATCTTTGAGTCCGTTGAGAGTATGTGCAACCAAGTCGTTGTCCTCCACATGAGCTTGAATTGATCCTAGTTGATCTGCAATCTCTTTATCTTTCAATATGTAATCATTGACCGATGTCCTTGTATCTTTCTTTACGTTATTCAACTCATTTTTGAGTTGAATCTTTCTTGCTCTTGTACCTGTAGCATACAACCTTTCCAATGCAAGCCAAACATCTCTACTTGTGTCTAGATCTTGTATGTGTCCTACAATTGAATCTTGAATATTTTGTGATAAAATGAATATAACCCTTTTGTCTCTCTCATTCCAAAGTCTAAACTCCCTCAATTGTTGCTGATTTGGGTCCTCTGGTAATGTGGGTTTGATATCTGTGCCGTCAATCAAACCATACAAGACTCTACCTTGCAAGTAGGCTGTGATTCTAAACTTCCATGCTTGATAATTGGTCTTATCAAGCTTCTCTATTTGTGCATGTTGGTCTCCCATAATACAAATGCTAAGCTTCCTCCTTTAAGCCTCCTTTCCAATGTGTGTGATGAGAAGAAATATAATATTTACCTTGTAAATGAGGTATGTGCACCTTTCTTTGCTTGGATGTTGCTTGAGATGCCTCCTTGCAATCTTCTTCTACCTTTGTGTAGTGTTGATGATGAACTGCTTCTTTGATAGCTTCAAATTCTTCGTCAAGGTATGATAACCTTCTCCAAGCCTCCAAGTACTTGCTCTGATACCAATGCTGGAGTTTATTGATCTCCAAAGTACAGCTAGAAGTTGGTGAAACCCAACAGGACCTAGTTGACTTTTTCACAAACTTGTATGCACAGACCAATTTTCTTGCAGAGCACATTTCTCTTTACTCACTTAGAATTTTCCAAAACTGTTTCACACACACAAACTAGACTCTAAGAGCTTTCCAACAAGATATAGAACACCTCAAATGGATAAATACACAATGAGCTATGACCTCTGCAATATGCAGCTTTAATGGAGACCTTGAAACAGAGATGAACCTGAGGACACACATCACTTGAAGAGACTACTGCTCTTAACTCACAACTCCAATGAATTTGAAATTTTCTAGAATACAATTATACTTAAAGAGCTTTCTAACAAGCCAAAGAACAGATGATTTGGATACACACACAAGGAGATATGACCTCTACAGGTTTGAGGTTTAATGGAGACCTTCAGCAGGGATAAAAAACAGAGAACACACACTACTTGCAGAGAGTATTGCTCTCAGCTCACAAATCCAATGATTATGATTAAAGTATACAGTAAGAGATTTCCAATGAGATATCAAACATGTAATGTGGATATATAATGAGGGAGATACAAGCTCTGCAATCTCTGCATACAAAACTACAGTAGTGTAGAGATACACATATGACTCTCTTGGACATCCCACAAGATCACGACTTTTCTCCTCTTTTTATAGCATGGGAAATTAATCTAGAACCTTCCTAATACACCTAAATTCGTGGTAGACACTTGGATGGAGGTATTACATGACTCAAGTGCTCAAATAAGCAAAGTATTGATGGACTTTGAGAACTAGCCACATCGACCTTCCGCTAGGACACCACTGAAGCTCCCTTGTGACTCACTAATTTGACTCACCATGTTCTAGAACTCACGTGGTATTTTTGCTACATTTTATGAATAATATGAGCCTTCTTGAAGTATTTGAAGACTTCTGTAGAGGTCAGAGCTCTTGGCATTCTGATGTGGAGGAAAGCTCTCAGATGCAGTCAGATTTGCTTCCAATTCGGTTGATTTGTTTTCCGGCCTCTCACTTTCTCATCTATCTCTCTTTCTTTCTCTATTTCTCTCTCGTTCTCTCTCTCTCTCTCTCTCTCTCTCTCTCTCTCTCTCTCTCTCTCTCTCTATCTCTCTCTCTCTCTCTCTCTCTCTCTCTCTCTCTCTCTCTCTCTCTCTCTCTCTCTCTCTCCCCCTCGTTTCCCCTCTCTCTTCCCTCCCCTTTTCTCTTCTCCCTCTCTCTCTTCCCCTCTCTCTCCCCCTCCCTTCTCTCTCTCCTCCCCCGCCCACCTCCACCAAACCCCCCGCTAGACCCCCTCCTTCTAGCCCTCCTCACCTCCGCCTTACCCCCTCCGCCCCGCCACCCTCATTCCGCCCCCCGCCATGTCCCTCCGCATTCCGCCCCCCCGCCACCGCCATACCCCTCTCACCCCCCTAGCCCCGCCCTCCTCCACACACCAACTTCCCCCCTTCCACTCATACCCCCTCCGCCCCGCCACCCTCATTCCGCCCCCCGCCATGTCCCTCCGCATTCCGCCCCCCCGCCACCGCCATACCCCCTCTCACCCCCCTAGCCCCGCCCTCCTCCACACACCAACTTCCCCCCTTCCACTCATACCCCCTCCGCCCCACCACCCTCATTCCGCCCCCCGCCATGTCCCTCCGCCCCTGCCATCCTCATTCCGCCCCCCTCACTCCGCCTCCGCCCCCGCCCACACTCACCCCCTCACTCTGCCTCCGCCCCCGCCCACACTCACCCCCTCACTCCGCCTCCGCCCCCGCCCACACTCACCCCCTCACTCCGCCTCCACCCCCGCCCCTCACCCACCTCCGCCTCCGCCCCCGCCCACACTCACCCCCTCACTCCGCCTCCGCCCCCGCCCCTCACCCACCTCCGCCTCTGCCCCCGCCCACACTCACCCTCTCACTCCGCCTCCACCCCCGCCCCTCACCCACCTCCGCCCCCCGCACACTCCCACACTCCCCCCCTCACTCCGCCTCCGCCCCCGCCCCTCACCCACCTCCGCCTCCGCCCCCGCTCACACTCACCCCCTCACTCCGCCTCCGCCCCCGCCCCTCACCCACCTCCGCCTCTGCCCCCGCCCACACTCACCCTCTCACTCCGCCTCCGCCCCCGCCCCTCACCCACCTCCGCCCCCTGCACACTCCCACACTCCCCCCCTCACTCCGCCTCGGCCCCCGCCCCTCACCCACCTCCGCCTCCGCCCCCGCCCACACTCACCCCCTCACTCCGCCTCCGCCCCCGCCCCTCACCCACCTCCGCCTCCGCCCCCGCCCACACTCACCCTCTCACTCCGCCTCCGCCCCCGCCCCTCACCCACCTCCGCCCCTCACACACTCCCTCCTCACCCGCACACACACACTCCCTCCTCACCCGCACACACACACTCCCTCCTCACCCGCACACACATTCACACACATCCTCAAACACACGCATACAGACCGGCTTACACACACACCCACATGAACTCCCACACCCATACTCATGCACATACCACGCTCACACACACATGTAGTGTTCACCTCAATTGTGTTAACACTAACAAGTCGCATATGGATGCCCCTGATATGGGTTTAGATGCGGACACACATGCATTATGTGATCTTTCACAGTGATATCAATATACCCACACACATGCTCACTCACATCCACACATACATACACGTATACTCACACACACACACCAACACATACACACATGCATCCCCACATACATACCCTCTCACCCCACATATAGGCCCACATACACCTACACACACATATTCATACATGCACACACCTGTCAGAAAACACTGGGTTGTGAGGAGCATGCAGAGCATAGAAGAAAATGACATCTAAGCCAATCATGAAGGAGCTTTTCTCAGGATGAACATGGGTACAGAAGTACAATGAATCAAAAGCAAGATTGGGTCTCGCATATCATGCGGGCAGTGGAAGGCTCAAGACAAAGGTGCAATGGTAAAAGTGTATTGACAAGAGTAAAAGTGGCCGCCAACCATTCACGGCGACTACCTATCTTTGGGGATCCAATTCAAATCAAGGGAATATTTGACCTACCCTCCAATTTTGGGCATTCAACCGGCGCATGATCAGTGGACGTGAAGATTCGGCAAGGCTCCCTTGGCCTATTGGGGTCTATAAAATCAAAGGATTTGTGCTCATTTGGGTTACGACGACACACACTGGAGTACATGTACAAGTTTGTGCAGAAGACCTCTCTTGCACTTGGTGGTTTCAAGTCTACTGTGGGAGCTACTCTGTTGTGTATACCGAGGGGAGGCTTCTCAGTGAAGGGCTATGAGCACCATAGTGTAAAAGATTAGCTTGGATTCTTCTTCTTTCCGTGAGTCAGTGTGGTTGATTGCGTTCTATTCTCTTGAGAAGATCTTACCACTTGTATTGTTCTGAGTTAGTCTGCATATCAGTGATTCTTATGCGGATAGGAGAAGCTTTTGTATTGGTGTGTTTACTATTAAGGTGGTTTGTTAGCCCTAAATTTGTGGCTTGTTAGACCTAAGTTTACACTTGTGAGCATCATCTATCATTCGCCCAACTTTGTAATCATCTGATTTGAATCAGACAGAGTACGGTCTTCCTTGGTTATTGGTTGTCCATATTTTCTGAAGCATTTACCAGTCTGTACAATTCTTGTTGTCGACCTGCTCACAAAAATGTTAAAGGGTATACTTCCCTAAAGAGAACCCCCCTTGAGTAGGTGACGTACTGGACGTGTTTAATCTGCATTCTCTACCTTTGTTAAAAGCGGATACCCCAGTACCTCCTCTACAGTTTGGCACGCCTGGTGGGACCTTGCATTTTTGTGGGAGGTATCTAGTGTGCACTATATAATTGTCATTGCATTAATTTCTCGATTTTTTGCATTCTGTGAGTGGGTACATGACCCACACTCGGGCAGACAGAGAGCCCCTTCGTGTACAAAAGAGCGTCAAGAAGTCAGCTCTACCTTCGGCTAGTACCCCTCTACCCTTAAATTTGTCCATTGATTTGGCTTCAACCCCGCTTTCAAAAGAAAAACTGAGGAGGACGTTGGATTTTTCCTCTGATACTTCAGAAGAAGCACCAGTGCCCATGGAGGAACTTTCTCATTTACTCTCTAGGTTGAACATCAAGTTCCCTACATTTAAGGGATTGGCTTATGAGGATGCGGACGACCTGGTGAGGAGATTCATCTCATTATGCCGCGGACGAGGATTGCAGAACCGAGAAGATGCAATGTTGGTACTCTTCCCATCTACATTGGAAGGCCTTGCAGACAAATGGTACAGTCAATATGCAGATGGACACTTCGCTACATGGGAGGCACTGAAGACGGCATTCTCGCAGACATTCCGACCAAGCAACTCCTCTGAAAGAGCGCTAGATCAACTGGAGAACCTAAAATTGAGATCAGGTGAATCTTTCCACGAACTTCACACTAGAACAAAAGCACTTGTTTCACGTCTGCCACATGCTCCAGGTGATTTCTTAGTAAAAAAATGGATTGAGAAAGCTCTACCCAAGTCATCTCAGCAGAAGCTTCGTGAATCTTTGAGATTGGATGCAACACTTGATGATTTTGTTGCAACTGCATCGCGCATTGAGGAGGCTAGACTACATTTTGAAGGGGAGGCCCAACCAAATTATGCATCGGACTTGGATCCCATCGAGCAACTCAAGAAGGAGTTGGAAGCCTTAAGAATGCAGCGAAGTCGCCAAGAAGAGAAGGTTGTGTCGCTGCCCCCACCCCACACTGTTGATGAAGTAGCTCAACTTCGTCGTGAGCTCGAAGATTTGCGAACCACACAGGACATACGAAGACAGGTTTGGTGTACAATATGTAGCAATAGTGGACATTCCAATGGTAATTGTCCTAACAAGGTCAGTTGTCAATTCTGCGGCAAAGATGGTCATGAAGCTAGAGACTGCTACTACCTCAAAGGAGCGCAACAACGAGGTAACCATCAAGTTTTAGATTCATATTATGCTAGCACCTCACATACAGCTAATAGAGAAGAGAATCAGCCTGCGAAGCCTAGATACAATAGACCTTTGATGTGCTACCGTTGTGGTGAGTACGGCCACATGCAGAATAGGTGTTCTCTTCCAGAAGATGCACCTCCCTGTCAACATTGTCCGGAGGCAAAGGATCACTATACAAAAGATTGCCCAAGAGGACGTCCTACTCCAATCCACATGATATCAGTCTCTCCAAAAGAAGAAGGTATGACCGCTCAATCTTATGTTGTTTCATCTTCATCTATGCCAATGATGACTAGAGCCAGGCAAGCGGCAGTAGCCCATAAGGAGGAACAACAAGGACCCAAAGATAGAGATGCAGAAAAGAGGGTGGGATGGAAGGACCAAGAAGACATGGAAGAGGCTTATGAGAGGGTGACCAATTTGCTAAAAGATCGACCAACAAATACTCCTGAAGACACGCAAGAAGTGAACATTGAGGAAATCTTGAAAGGTATTCACCATAAGATTAGTCTGTACCAACTCATAAAGATGGATTCTAAGGTAAGAAGTGATCTGCTAAAAATTATACATTCTGCATGCTTGTGCCCACCTCCTAGCATAGATGGTTTTATGGTGGACTTTCCTCCTGCACCCCTGGCTGATTATCAAAGCTCAAGATTAACTGTTTTTATCAAGGAGGAAGCTCTCACAGGTGTTATTATAGATGGAGGTTCCGGCATCAATTTGATGCCTGATTTCACTATGAAGAAACTAAGGCTCAATCCCACAAAGTCAGCACCCTTTACAGTCACATTAGCAGATCAACGTCGGGTTGCACCACTGGGCATTATCGAAAAGGTACTTATGATAGTGCAGGGTTGTCATTTTGTTTTAGACTTTGTCGTTATAGCCCTGCCACAAGAGACCTCATACCCTCTACTCTTGGGAAGGCCTTGGTTAAGGCAAGCAAAGGCTCTACAGGATTGGGGAAAGAACAAGTTATGGATTTCCACAAGTACTAACAATGATTTACAGTTACATTTGGAAGAAGGATCAGACATCAACAAGGCTACTGGATATGCAATGGAAACCCAGGTAATGCCTTCAGAAGATGATGCTCTATTAAATTGGATGATGGGAAGTGCAGAATGCTGCACAGTAGAGATATGTGAAGTAAATGAGGACTTTGCTGAAGCAACACAAGGAGGACGGGAAGAGGGAAAAACTGATGTTCTTCACTTGAACAAAATAGAAAAGAGTAAGCAAGGAAGTCAAGCTTATCTTTTGCAGGCACCTCTTGAAGGACAGAAATCTCTAATTGAGTCAAATAATCAAAATTCAACACTTAGCGCCACTAAGATGGTATGTAGGGAAAAGGCAGGTAAACATGAGGAATCAGATGATTTTATGCTTGCAGGACCAGAAAGTGACAAAGTTGTGCCTGCATCAGAGGAAGCTAAGTGTGACCTTCAAGAACTTCCATTCTCAAATATACCTTTAGGATGGATCAAGGAACAGATTGTGGATCATAAATTGAACCCTGCTCCTGCATACAATGGGGATGAATTTTCAAGTAAGTCCAATCCTGAAAAGTTTGTTCAAGAAGTAAATCTTGGTGATGAAGAGAATCCTCAGATAGTTCACTTGGCTGCTTGGTTATGGCACTATCCCTCTTTATTGCAGAAGGTAAGCTCCCTACTTTTTGCCTATAAAGATGTCTTTGCATGGTCCTATAAAGACTTAACAGGGATACCAGAGGAGCTTGGATTACACCGAATACCCTTAGTGGAAGGAGCTTCACCTGCAAGAACTAGACCTTACCGACTTAATCCAAAGTATGCAGAAGCAGTAAAGCTAGAAATAACAAAACTGGAAGAGGCAGGCATTATTGTTCCTGTAGAACACTCACGATGGCTTTCTTCCATGGTCATTGTACCAAAGAAAAACGGCAAAATAAGAGTATGCATTGATTTTCGTGCCTTGAATAAGGTAACTATTCAAGATGGCTTTCCTCAGCCATTCACAGAGCAGGTGCTTGAAGAAGTAGCTGGACACTCTCTATACAGTTTTCTTGATGGGTTCAACGGCTACAATCAGATAGCCATTCATCCTGAAGATAGAGACAAGACGGCTTTTGTTACTCCATGGGGCACATATGTTTATACCTGTATGGCCTTTGGCTTGAAGAATGCACCAGCATCTTTCAATAGGACTATGTATCTCATACTAGGGAAATGGTTAACCTCATTTCTGCGCATTTTTATGGATGATTTTTCAGTATTTTGAGGAACAGGCAAGAGGGCAATAGTTCAAGATTTCAATAACCATTTGGATAATCTAAAGGAAATCTTTGAGCAGTGTCTCAAAACAGGGTTGAAGTTGAATCCTCCTAAATGTCATTTTTTGGTGACCAAAGGCACTCTCCTAGGCCACATAGTATCAGTTGAAGGGATAACGGTTGATCCGGCAAAGATCACTGCTATCCTTTCCATGCCAATTCCACAAAGCCCAAAGGAAGTGCAAAGTTTCTTGGGCCATGCAGGATATCATAGACGATTTATCAGAATGTATTCGGAAATAGCTAAGCCTTTATCCAGGCTTACAAGTAAGAACGTCCCTTTCTCATGGACTCCTGAAGCTGAGAAAGCATTTTGCGAATTAAAGTTAAGACTATGTACTGCCCCACTTTTAACTGTTCCTAATTGGTCATTAGAGTTCCATGTACATACAGATGCCAGTCTTCAGGCAGTTGGAGCAGTCTTGGCTCAACCATCATCACATAAGGTAGACCAACCTATTGTCTATGCTAGCAGATTGCTTACCACAGCAGAAAGAAACTACATCACTATCGAAAGGGAAGGTTTGGCCATCGTGTTCGCTCTTCAAAAATTTCGGCATTACCTCTTAGGTGTGCATTTTATTGTCATAACTGATCATCAGCCTTTGAAGTACCTGATTAACAAGCCCAGAGTAGCTGGAAGGGTTTGGCGATGGCTATTGTTATTCCAAGAATTTGATTTCGATATTCATATTAAGCCAGGGAAAGAGCACTACATGGCAGATCAATTGTCCAGGACGGCAATGAGCGAAAAGGCAACAGGTATTAATGATGAATTGGTGGATAGCAATCTTTTTCTAGTAGCAGTTCGGACTGGTTGGTATGATGAAATTCTCCATGTTCTGACTACTGGAAAGATCCCAGAGCACTTGACACCTGTAGAAAAGAGAAGATTGCTCCTAAAAACCAAAGCATATTCTCTTATAAATGGGAATTTATATAAATACTGTCAAGATGATATATTGAGAAGGTGTGTCTATCCAGAGGAGGTAAATCTTCTGCTGGAGGCTGTACACAGTGAAGGACATCTAAAGGGGGAAGAATTGGCTCATAGAATCATCCACAAAGGTTTATGGTGGCCTCATATTTTCAAGGATGCAATCAAGTTTTCTAAAGGATGCCACATCTGCCAGAGGTGTGCTCCCGCGCCAACCAGATTGAATTTCCAACCATTGGTCATATCTACAGGATGGCTCCCATTTGAACGATGGGGTCTTGATTTCATAGGGCCAATTAGCCCAACTGGTCAACCTGGAGGAAAAAAGTATATTTTGATGGCCACATGCTATGCCACTAAATGGATAGAGGCTAAAGCTACTGTGGACTGCACGACTTTAACAGTAGCTAAATTTATGTATAAACGTATTTTCTCAAGATTTGGTTGCCCACTGGAAATTACTAGTGATAGGGGCACACATTTTGTGAATCAATTGCTCCAGTTTATATTTGACAGGTACAAAATCTTCCATAAAAAATCTTGTGCCTACTACCCCAGGGCAAATGGCCAAGCAGAGAGTTCCAATAAGATTTTGATTGGATTGCTTCGCAAATTATCTTTCGATCATCAAAGCTCTTGGCCGCTAGCATTGATCGGTGCAATTTGGGCTTTCAGAACCACGAAGAGGGGAACCACAGGCGAAACTCCATTTTGGTTAGTATATGGAAAAGAGGCATTGGCACCATTCGAGTTTATTATCAGAAAGGAAATGGAAATCAAAACCATTGGAATTGAACCCCCCATTCAGAGATTGGTGGCATTAGAAGAATACAGAGAAGGAGCAATGCAAAAACTTTTGGTGACACAAGAAGAGCACAAGAGATTGCACGACAGGTTTCTGAGATCCAATGAAGTTCAAGAAGGGTCCATGGTTTTAGTGCATCAAATTCCACCAATTCCAACTAAATTGGCACCCAAATGGACAGGACCATATAAGGTTATCAAGGTATTGCCACATGGTGCAGTGCATCTGGAAGATCTGCATGGTAAAAGGATGCCCCTTGTCAACATCTCCCGGGTGAAGAAGTATCTGAACTAGGTCAAAATGGAAGCATTACACCCTTTGTACATATCATGTTTTTTCAGTAATTGCAGTATAACTAGATCTCTTGAAATAAGCAGAATAAGGAAGAAATTGCACCGAGACGGTGCAAAAGCTTGATGTGGGGGTCTGTAGAGGTCAGAGCTCTTGGCATTCTGATGTGGAGGAAAGCTCTCAGATGCAGTCAGATTTGCTTCCAATTCGGCTGATTTTTTTTCCGGCCTCTCACTTTCTCATCTATCTCTCTTTCTCTCTCTATTTCTCTCTCGTTCTCTCTCTCTCTCTCTCTCTCTCTCTCTCTCTCTCTCTCTCTCTCTCTCTCTCTCTCTCTCTCTCTCTCTCTCTCTCTCTCTCTCTCTCTCTCTCTCTCTCTCTCTCTCTCTCTCTCTCTCTCTCTCTCTCTCTCTCTCTCTCTCTCTCTCTCTCTCTCTCTCTCTCTCTCTCTCTCTCTCTCTCTCTCTCTCTCTCTCTCTCTCTCTCTCTCTCTCTCTCTCTCTCTCTCTCTCTCTCTCTCTCTCTCTCTCTCTCTCTCTCTCTCTCTCTCTCTCTCTCTCTCTCCCCCTCGTTTCCCCTCTCTCTTCCCTCCCCTTTTCTCTTCTGCCTCTCTCTCTTCCCCTCTCTCTCTCCCTCCCTTCTCTCTCTCCTCCCCCGCCCACCTCCGCCAAACCCCCCGCTAGACCCCCTCCTTCTAGCCCTCCTCACCTCCGCCTTACCCCTCCGCCCCGCCACCCTCATTCCGCCCCCCGCCATGTCCCTCCGCATTCCGCCCCCCCGCCACCGCCATACCCCCTCTCACCCCCCTAGCCCTGCCCTCCTCCACACACCAACTTCCCCCCTTCCACTCATACCCCCTCCGCCCCGCCACCCTCATTCCGCCCCCCGCCATGTCCCTCCGCCCCCGCCATCCTCATTCCGCCCCCCTCACTCCGCCTCCGCCCCCGCCCACACTCACCCCCTCACTCCGCCTCCGCCCCCGCCCACACTCACCCCCTCACTCCGCCTCCGCCCCCGCCCACACTCACCCCCTCACTCCGCCTCCGCCCCCGCCCCTCACCCACCTCCGCCTCCGCCCCCGCCCACACTCACCCCCTCACTCCGCCTCCGCCCCTGCCCCTCACCCACCTCCGCCTCCGCCCCCGCCCACACTCACCCTCTCACTCCGCCTCCGCCCCCGCCCCCCGCACACTCCCACACTCCCCCCCTCACTCCACCTCTGCCCCCGCCCCTCACCCACCTCCGCCTCCGCCCCCGCTCACACTCACCCCCTCACTCCGCCTCCGCCCCCGCCCCTCACCCACCTCGGCCTCTGCCCCCGCCCACACTCACCCTCTCACTCCGCCTCCGCCCCCGCCCCTCACCCACCTCCGCCCCCCGCACACTCCCACACTCCCCCCCTCACTCCGCCTCCGCCCCCGCCCCTCACCCACCTCCGCCTCCGCCCCCGCCCACACTCACCCCCTCACTCCGCCTCCGCCCCCGCCCCTCACCCACCTCCGCCTCCGCCCCCGCCCACACTCACCCTCTCACTCCGCCTCCGCCCCCGCCCCTCACCCACCTCCGCCCCTCACACACTCCCTCCTCACCCGCACACACACACTCCCTCCTCACCCGCACACACACACTCCCTCCTCACCCGCACACACATTCACACACATCCTCAAACACACGCATACACACCGGCTTACACACACACCCACCTGAACTCCCACACCCATACTCATGCACATACCACGCTCACACACACATGTAGTGTTCACCTCAATTGTGTTCACACTAACAAGTCGCATATGGATGCCCCTGATATGGGTTTAGATGCGGACACACATGCATTATGTGATCTTTCACAGTGATATCAATATACCCACACACATGCTCACTCACATCCACACATACATACACGTATACTCACACACACACACACCAACACATACACACATGCATCCCCACACACATACCCTCTCACCCCACATATAGGCCCACATACACCTACACACACATATTCATACATGCACACACCTGTCAGAAAACACTGGGTTGTGAGGAGCATGCAGAGCATAGAAGAAAATGACATCTAAGCCAATCATGAAGGAGCTTTTCTCAGGATGAACATGGGTACAGAAGTACAATGAATCAAAAGCAAGATTGGGTCTCGCACATCATGCGGGCAGTGGAAGGCTCAAGACAAAGGTGCAATGGTAAAAGTGTATTGACAAGAGTAAAAGTGGCCGCCAACCATTCACGGCGACTACCTATCTTTGGGGATCCAATTCAAATCAAGGGAATATTTGACCTACCCTCCAATTTTGGGCATTCAACCGGCGCATGATCAGTGGACGTGAAGATTCGACAAGGCTCCCTTGGCCTATTGGGGTCTATAAAATCAAAGGATTTGTGCTCATTTGGGTTACGACGACACACACTGGAGTACATGTACAAATTTGTGCAGAAGACCTCTCTTGCACTTGGTGGTTTCAAGTCTACTGTGGGAGCTACTCTGTTGTGTATACCAAGGGGAGGCTTCTCAGTGAAGGGCTATGAGCACCATAGTGTAAAAGAGTAGCTTGGATTCTTCTTCTTTCCGTGAGTCAGTGTGGTTGATTGCGTTCTATTCTCTTGAGAAGATCTTACCACTTGTATTGTTCTGAGTTA
>CM035423.1:38211669-38221669 GCA_020310875.1 Ceratopteris richardii | reverse complement strand
CATTGTTTGTAAAGCTTGAAGTTTCAATACACAGGTGGATACAAGATGGGAGAAAGCTTGCAGATTGATAAGCTAGATAGGGAGAACTATCCAGCATGGTCCATGAGGATGGAAGCACATCTCATGAGCAAAGATCTCATATCATTTATTACAGGAGATGAAGAAAAACCAGAATTTGCAGATCCAAGTATTCCTACTAGGGAAGAACTTGCAATGTTGAAAACTTGGATGAGAAAGGATGCTCAAGCAAGGAGTATCATCTACATGGCTGTAAATGATTACCTTCTACCTCACATCAGAGGTTTAGAAAGTGCTACAGATGTTTGGAATGCCTTGGAAGAGCATTTCCAAAATACAACTAAGTCAAGGAAGTCCTCACTATGGGCTGAGTTCACAACCTTCAAGAAGAAGAGCTCACAATCAATTTCAGATTATGTGGCAAAGATGAAAGATATTGCAGATAGCTTGGGAGCAGTGGATGAAGACATTGAAGAGGAAAAGTTGGTAAGACAAATACTTACAGGTCTAAGAGGTGATGAGAAGTGGAAGCCTTTTATCTTGTCCATAGAGTTGTCACTTGATCACTTTACTCCTGACCTTAATCAATTGCTAGGACATATGCTAACCTTTGAGCAGGATCTTAAAGGAGACAATGATAGAAGTACAAGTCAAGCTATGTACTCCAAGGACAAGAAAAAGAATGGCAAGGGAAAGCAATCAAATGATGATGAAGGGAATTCAAATCAAGCCAACTTCACAAAAGGGAAGACAAATTTCAGAGGTAAAGGAAGAGGAGGTAAGAACAAAGATAATGCTAAAGCTTGTTGGATTTGTGGCAGAACAAATCATTTGGCAAATGATTGTTGGTATAATAATCAAAGTGGAGGATACAACAATCAGAATTATAGTCAAAGAGGTAGAGGAGGCAGAAACCAAAGAGGCAACTTCAGAGGAAGAGGTGGTAGGACATCATATGGTAGAGGAGGTGGAAGAAACTTCCAATCTCAGTCCTACAACAATAATTATTACAATTATGCATCAGATCAGAAGGATGACATGACTCTTATCTTAAATGCAACTCATGAATCAATGGGAGAAGATCAAAGAGTGTTTTATATTGACTCAGGGTGCAGCAACCATCTGAGTGGGAATCTATCCTTGATGACTGATATGGAAGCAAGGGTGAATGGACATACAGTTCAAACAGGTGACAATACCAAACATAAAGTGGAGAGCATTGGATCAGTTAAGACAAAGAGTGGAAGTACACTTCTGAGTAAGGTACTTTATGTTCCTACTATTCCTAAAAATTTGATAAGTGTAGGACAAATTGTGGAGAAAGGATATGAGGTAAGATTTACAAATGATGGTGTCTATGTACAAGATCCAAATCAGGGATATAGAAACATAATTGCAGGTAAAAAGGAAGGAAGATTGTTTACTCTCAAAGTCCAAGGTAATGTGGGACATGCATTGTTTACCTATGGAGGTCAAAAGGTGTCTGAATTAGACCTATGGCATAAGAGGTTAGGTCATTTCAATGAGAGAGCTATAAAGGAGATGTCAAAGAATCAGGTGGTGCTTGGATTGCCAAACATTGAAGGGCAACATATGGTGTACAAGTGTGAAGCTTGTCAATTAGGTAAAGCACATAAAAGTTCTTATAACAAATCAGGGTACAAGTATTCAAATATGCTTGAATTGGTTCATACAGATGTATGGGGTCCCTCAAGGGACTATAGCATAAATGGATCCAGATATTATGTGTTGTTTGTTGATGATGCAACCAGGTGGATTACTTTGTATGTAATCAAGGATAAATCAGAAGTCTTCAAGACATTCAAACATTTCCATGCTTATGCAGAAAGGATCACAGGACAAAAGCTAAAGAGGTTAAGATCAGATGGAGGGGGAGAGTATTTCTCAAAAGAGTTTGATGATTATTTGTGGAATGCAGGTATCAAAAGAGAAGTGACTTGCAGGTATTCCCCTCAACAAAATGGAGTAGCAGAAAGGAGGAATAGGACTCTTGTAGAGTTTGCAAGAGCCATGATGAAGGAAAAGAATTGTCCAAATTACTTATGGGCAGAAGCCATTAACACTGCAACATACCTTGTGAATAGGTTGCCTTGCAAAGCTTTGGATGGAGGAACCCCTTATGAAGCATGGTGGGGTAAGAAGCCTAGTCTTGATCATTGTAAAGTATTTGGATGTATTGCTTATGCTTATGTTCCTTCACAATTAAGACATAAGCTAGAACCAAAGGCAGAGAAGTATGTGTTTATTGGATATGATGATAGACAGATGGGTTATAGGTTGTGGAGTCCATCCACAAAGCAATTTCTTGTTACTAAAGATGTAACATTTGATGAGCAAAACATGTGGTATACAGGATCACCAAATGAGTATGCAGGTGTTGAAGAAATACAAAGGAAAGGAAAGGCAAAGGTAAAAGTATGTGAAGAAATTGTTGATGAAGTTGACTCTAGATGTAGAGTGCAGGATCATGTAGAAGAAGGGTCAAGATTTGATCCAGAATCAAATGAGGCTGAAACTTCAAGAAGTGCAGAAATCAGGAGATCTACAAGAGAAAGGAAAGAGCCTATAAGGTATAGTTATGATACATCTTTCCTAACAACAAAAGATTATGCCTACATTGTGAAAACAGAAGAAGATCCAACCACTTATGAAGAAGCCAAAGGTAAACAGAATTGGGAGAAGGCAATGCAAGAAGAGTATGATGCTCTACTTGAAAATGAAACTTGGGAATTAGTACCAAGACCAAAGAATCAGAAAGTCATTGGATGCAAGTGGGTATATAAAACAAAGAGGTTTGCAGATGGTAAGGTGTCTAGATATAAGGCTAGACTTGTGGTTAAAGGTTATGCCCAAACTTATGGGGTAGATTATGATGAAACCTTTAGTCCTGTTGCTAAGATGTCTACAATTAGGACATTGATTGCTATTGCTACTTGCAAAGGATGGAAATTATCACAATTGGATGTGAAGAATGCATTTCTTAATGGTTACATTGCAGATGAAGTATATATGGAGCAACCAGAAGGCTTCATGGAGTCAATTGGGTCAGATTATGTGTGTAAGCTCAAGAGAGCTTTATATGGGTTGAAGCAAGCCCCAAGAGCTTGGAATTACAGATTGGTCAAGTTCTTGAATGAATGTGGTTTTCAAGCATCAAAGGCAGATAGTAGCTTGCTAGTGAAGGCAAGTGAAAATGGATACATTTACATGTGCATTTATGTTGATGATATTATTGTTACAGGAACAGATGCTCAAGGAATCAATGAACTCAAGAAGCAAATAGAGAAGGAGTTTAAGATAAGTGACTTGGGAAACTTATCTTATTTTCTAGGAATGCAGATTGTGTATACTCAACATGGAGTATATGTTTCACAAGAGAGATACTTGAAGAATCTTTTGATCAAGTTTAACATGGAAGATTGCAAGATCTCAACCACTCCATTGGAGGTAAATCATAAATTAAGCAGGTATGGAGGTGAAGAGTTCAATGACATGAAGAAATATCAGAGTTTGGTAGGTAGTCTAATCTATGCTACCTTGACAAGGCCAGATCTATCATATGCAGTAGGTGTGTTGTCACAATTTATGCATTGTCCAAAGAAGACTCATTGGATTGCAGCCCAAAGGGTACTCAGATATATTAAGGGAACCCTAAGTGAAGGTCTGTATTATGGTTTCACTTCTGACACAAGAATCAAAGTGTTTAGTGATGCAGATTGGGCAGGTGACTCAGATGATAGAAGGTCTACCCATGGATATCTATGTTATGTTGGAGACAAGTTAGTGTCTTGGTGTTCAAAGAAGCAACATACAGTTGCTTTATCATCCACAGAAGCTGAGTATAAGGGAATGGTAGAAGCTGCAAAAGAAGTGATATGGTTGAAGACCTTGATGAAGAGTTTTGAGTTTGATCATAGTACTCCAATAATTTTTGGAGACAATATGAGTTCTTTGTATTTGGCAGCTAACCCTGTTTTTCATGCCAGGACTAAGCATATAGAGATTCAGTATCATTTCTTGAGGGAAAAGGTACTAGATAAAGAGATTGAAGTGATGTACACTCTAACAAAAGAACAGGTGGCAGATATGATGACAAAGAGTTTGGATGGACCTAAGTTACAAAGGTTCAAAGACATGGCAAGTATCAAGAAGACAGAGAAGACCTCAATTGATGATTGAGGGGGAGCTGTTGGTGCATACCAATCACCAATTGAAGGCTTGGAAGATCAAATGATGAAGGAAGAATCAATTCCTAAAGTGTGGAAGAAGATTAAAATCAGAGGACAAGAGAAGTGTACACATATGTACATTAGCATAGTCATAGATGACTTAGATCTTTGGTTCAGTAAGAATTATGTACAAATTATCTATAAATACCTTGAGAAAAGTCGGGGCATGTATGAGAGCTTATGTGACATTAGTTAGAAGTCAAGAATGAGGGAGATAGAAGTCATAAGATAGAGGAAAGTGAATTTTGAGTTTGCTCTCATCACTCAGTTGTATTTTCTCTGAGTAAATGAAAAATTTTGCACCCGATGTTTCTGCGTGTTCTCCTTCTACAGTAGATCAATTGTGAAATGCTTTTGTACAAGTCTAAGTTGAGAGTTGCTTGACCTCTGTGCAAAGTTTCAGCTTCCAATTGTAATCAGGTTGAGTGAATTAAGTGTAGGAACATTCATATGTGAAGCATGTTCACTAGTTCCTAAAACAGGCGCAGATTTCGAAGTCAATGTTTTGGTCATTGCTCCCAGCACAGTTTAAAGTTTTGCATGAGTGAGGGCTTAATCTTTAAGTTGGAAGATAAGCTACTTATGTCTAGAAGCATTTTGTAAAACGGGTTCTATTCAAGGAGAACCAAGTCTTAAAAGTTACAGGTGTAAAGTCGACTGTTTTGGATAACAGTTTCTGACATAGGTAACTTGTGAAATCAATTTCTCAAGTTATACTTAACCTTTTGGAGTAATTCAACTTGGAGTAGTTGCACAATCTCTAGGAGATGATTCGTATAAAGTTTCATCAAAAACTTTACAGATTTGATAGGTCAATCTGAATGAACAATGCAGCAGACTTTTCTGTGTTTCATCTTCTTCACAGATTTGTTAATTTCTGATAAGTTAGCAATTGATCCTCTAAATTAGTGAAGTGTTTGACTTACTCTTGGTATAGAGGTGCTCTAATCACAAGAGTAAGTTATTCTTTTGGAGATTAACATTCTCCATCATCTATCTGCCTATCTATCTATCTATCCTTCTATCTATCTATCTATCTATCTATCTATCTATCTATCTATCTATCTATCTATCTATCTATCTATCTATCTATCTATCTATCTATCTATCTATCTATCTATCTATCTATCTATATATCTATCTATCTATCTATCTATCTATCTATCTATCTATCTATCTATCTATCTATCTATCTATCTATCTATCAATCAATTAATTAATATATCTATCTATCTATCTCTCTATCTATCTATCTGATGGAGAATGTTAATCTCCAAAAGAATAACTTACTCTTGTGATTAGAGCACCTCTATACCAAGAGTAAGTCAAACACTTCACTAATTTAGAGGATCAATTGCTAACTTATCAGAAATTAACAAATCTGTGAAGAAGATGAAACACAGAAAAGTCTGCTGCATTGTTCATTCAGATTGACCTATCAAATCTGTAAAGTTTTTGATGAAACTTTATACGAATCATCTCCTAGAGATTGCGCAACTACTCCAAGTTGAATTACTCCAAAAGGTTAAGTATAACTTGAGAAATTGATTTCACAAGTTACCTATGTCAGAAACTGTTATCCAAAACAGTCGACTTTACACCTGTAACTTTTAAGACTTGGTTCTCCTTGAATAGAACCCGTTTTACAAAATGCTTCTAGACATAAGTAGCTTATCTTCCAACTTAAAGATTAAGCCCTCACTCATGCAAAACTTTAAACTGTGCTGGGAGCAATGACCAAAACATTGACTTCGAAATCTGCGCCTGTTTTAGGAACTAGTGAACATGCTTCACATATGAATGTTCCTACACTTAATTCACTCAGCCTGATTACAATTGGAAGCTGAAACTTTGCACAGAGGTCAAGCAACTCTCAACTTAGACTTGTACAAAAGCATTTCACAATTGATCTACTGTAGAAGGAGAACACGCAGAAACATCGGGCGCAAAATTTTTCATTTACTCAGAGAAAATACAACTGAGTGATGAGAGCAAACTCAAATTCACTTTCCTCTATCTTATGACTTCTATCTCCCTCATTCTTGACTTCTAACTAATGTCACATAAGCTCTCATACATGCCCCGACTTTTCTCAAGGTATTTATAGATAATTTGTACATAATTCTTACTGAACAAAAGATCTAAGTCATCTATGACTATGCTAATGTACATATGTGTACACTTCTCTTGTCCTCTGATTTTAATCTTCTTCCACACTTTAGGAATTGATTCTTCCTTCATCATTTGATCTTCCAAGCCTTCAATTGGTGATTGGTATGCACCAACAGCTCCCCCTCAATCATCAATTGAGGTCTTCTCTGTCTTCTTGATACTTGCCATGTCTTTGAACCTTTGTAACTTAGGTCCATCCAAACTCTTTGTCATCATATCTGCCACCTGTTCTTTTGTTGGAGTGTACATCACTTCAATCTCTTTATCTAGTACCTTTTCCCTCAAGAAATGATACTGAATCTCTATATGCTTAGTCCTGGCATGAAAAACAGGGTTAGCTGCCAAATACAAAGAACTCATATTGTCTCCAAAAATTATTGGAGTACTATGATCAAACTCAAAACTCTTCATCAAGGTCTTCAACCATATCACTTCTTTTGCAGCTTCTACCATTCCCTTATACTCAGCTTCTGTGGATGATAAAGCAACTGTATGTTGCTTCTTTGAACACCAAGACACTAACTTGTCTCCAACATAACATAGATATCCATGGGTAGACCTTCTATCATCTGAGTCACCTGCCCAATCTGCATCACTAAACACTTTGATTCTTGTGTCAGAAGTGAAACCATAATACAAACCTTCACTTAGGGTTCCCTTAATATATCTGAGTACCCTTTGGGCTGCAATCCAATGAGTCTTCTTTGGACAATGCATAAATTGTGACAACACACCTACTGCATATGATAGATCTGGCCTTGTCAAGGTAGCATAGATTAGACTACCTACCAAACTCTGATATTTCTTCATGTCATTGAACTCTTCACCTCCATACCTGCTTAATTTATGATTTACCTCCAATGGAGTGGTTGAGATCTTGCAATCTTCCATGTTAAACTTGATCAAAAGATTCTTCAAGTATCTCTCTTGTGAAACATATACTCCATGTTGAGTATACACAATCTGCATTCCTAGAAAATAAGATAAGTTTCCCAAGTCACTTATCTTAAACTCCTTCTCTATTTGCTTCTTGAGTTCATTGATTCCTTGAGCATCTGTTCCTGTAACAATAATATCATCAACATAAATGCACATGTAAATGTATCCATTTTCACTTGCCTTCACTAGCAAGCTACTATCTGCCTTTGATGCTTGAAAACCACATTCATTCAAGAACTTGACCAATCTGTAATTCCAAGCTCTTGGGGCTTGCTTCAACCCATATAAAGCTCTCTTAAGCTTACACACATAATCTGACCCAATTGACTCCATGAAGCCTTCTGGTTGCTCCATATATACTTCATCTGCAATGTAACCATTAAGAAATGCATTCTTCACATCCAATTGTGATAATTTCCATCCTTTGCAAGTAGCAATAGCAATCAATGTCCTAATTGTAGACATCTTAGCAACAGGACTAAAGGTTTCATCATAATCTACCCCATAAGTTTGGGCATAACCTTTAACCACAAGTCTAGCCTTATATCTAGACACCTTACCATCTGCAAACCTCTTTGTTTTATATACCCACTTGCATCCAATGACTTTCTGATTCTTTGGTCTTGGTACTAATTCCCAAGTTTCATTTTCAAGTAGAGCATCATACTCTTCTTGCATTGCCTTCTCCCAATTCTGTTTACCTTTGGCTTCTTCATAAGTGGTTGGATCTTCTTCTGTTTTCACAATGTAGGCATAATCTTTTGTTGTTAGGAAAGATGTATCATAACTATACCTTATAGGCTCTTTCCTTTCTCTTGTAGATCTCCTGATTTCTGCACTTCTTGAAGTTTCAGCCTCATTTGATTCTGGATCAAATCTTGACCCTTCTTCTACATGATCCTGCACTCTACATCTAGAGTCAACTTCATCAACAATTTCTTCACATACTTTTACCTTTGCCTTTCCTTTCCTTTGTATTTCTTCAACACCTGCATACTCATTTGGTGATCCTGTATACCACATGTTTTGCTCATCAAATGTTACATCTTTAGTAACAAGAAATTGCTTTGTGGATGGACTCCACAACCTATAACCCATCTGTCTATCATCATATCCAATAAACACATACTTCTCTGCCTTTGGTTCTAGCTTATGTCTTAATTGTGAAGGAACATAAGCATAAGCAATACATCCAAATACTTTACAATGATCAAGACTAGGCGTCTTACCCCACCATGCTTCATAAGGGGTTCCTCCATCCAAAGCTTTGCAAGGCAACCTATTCACAAGGTATGTTGCAGTGTTAATGGCTTCTGCCCATAAGTAATTTGGACAATTCTTTTCCTTCATCATGGCTCTTGCAAACTCTACAAGAGTCCTATTCCTCCTTTCTTCTACTCCATTTTGTTGAGGGGAGTACCTGCAAGTCACTTCTCTTTTGATACCTGCATTCCACAAATAATCATCAAACTCTTTTGAGAAATACTCTCCCCCTCCATCTGATCTTAACCTCTTTAGCTTTTGTCCTGTGATCCTTTCTGCATAAGCATGGAAATGTTTGAATGTCTTGAAGACTTCTGATTTATCCTTGATTACATACAAAGTAATCCACCTGGTTGCATCATCAACAAACAACACATAATATCTGGATCCATTTATGCTATAGTCCCTTGAGGGACCCCATACATCTGTATGAACCAATTCAAGCATATTTGAATACTTGTACCCTGATTTGTTATAAGAACTTTTATGTGCTTTACCTAATTGACAAGCTTCACACTTGTACACCATATGTTGCCCTTCAATGTTTGGCAATCCAAGCACCACCTGATTCTTTGACATCTCCTTTATAGCTCTCTCATTGAAATGACCTAGCCTCTTATGCCATAGGTCTAATTCAGACACCTTTTGACCTCCATAGGTAAACAATGCATGTCCCACATTACCTTGGACTTTGAGAGTAAACAATCTTCCTTCCTTTTTACCTGCAATTATGTTTCTATATCCCTGATTTGGATCTTGTACATAGACACCATCATTTGTAAATCTTACCTCATATCCTTTCTCCACAATTTGTCCTACACTTATCAAATTTTTAGGAATAGTAGGAACATAAAGTACCTTACTCAGAAGTGTACTTCCACTCTTTGTCTTAACTGATCCAATGCTCTCCACTTTATGTTTGGTATTGTCACCTGTTTGAACTGTATGTCCATTCACCCTTGCTTCCATATCAGTCATCAAGGATAGATTCCCACTCAGATGGTTGCTGCACCCTGAGTCAATATAAAACACTCTTTGATCTTCTCCCATTGATTCATGAGTTGCATTTAAGATAAGAGTCATGTCATCCTTCTGATCTGATGCATAATTGTAATAATTATTGTTGTAGGACTGAGATTGGAAGTTTCTTCCACCTCCTCTACCATATGATGTCCTACCACCTCTTCCTCTGAAGTTGCCTCTTTGGTTTCTGCCTCCTCTACCTCTTTGACTATAATTCTGATTGTTGTATCCTCCACTTTGATTATTATACCAACAATCATTTGCCAAATGATTTGTTCTGCCACAAATCCAACAAGCTTTAGCATTATCTTTGTTCTTACCTCCTCTTCCTTTAC
>CM035423.1:38186669-38189169 GCA_020310875.1 Ceratopteris richardii | reverse complement strand
GCAACCTATTGATGAGGTAAGTGGCAGTGGACACACTCTCTGCCCATAGGTAATTTGGCAACCTTTTTTCATTGAGCATAGACCTAGCTGTTTCCACTATAAGTCTATTCCTTCTTTCTGCTACCCCATTTTGTTCAGGTGAATATCTGGTAGTGATCTCTCTCTTGATGCCTCTTTCCTGCAAGAACTCTTCAAACTCATTTGAGAAGTATTCTCCTCCACCATCTGACCTTAGCCTCTTCAAGCTTCTACCTGTTTGATTCTCAACAAGTGCAAGATACCTCTTGAAACAATTAAACACTTCATCTTTATGCTTCATAAAATATAAAATGGTCCACCTGCTATAGTCATCAATAAAAGACACATAATATCTTGAACCAGAAATGGAAGGATCCTTGCTAGGTCCCCAAACATCTGTGTGTACCAAGTCTAGGTAGTCTTCATGCATGAAACCTTTTCTTGAGTAGGGTAATCTGTGAGACTTACCAAATTGACATGATCCACATTTGTAAATCATGTGTTTCTTGGATACATTAGGTATCCCAAGCACACATTGATCCCTGCACATTTGCTTAAGAGTCCTTTCACCTATGTGTCCTAATCTTTTGTGCCATATCTCTAACTCTGAGAGTGTCTGATCCTTATAATTATACAAAGCAATGTTTTTTGTATCCTCTAGCTCAAATGTAAATAATCTACCTGATTTCTCCCCTTTGGCTATCCTTCTGAATCCTTGTTTTGGGTCCTCCACATATGCTCCATGTTGTGTGAATCTGACCTGCAAACCTTTCTCCACAATCTGACCAACACTCATCAAATTCTTAGTTATTGTTGGTACATAGAGTACCCTGCTTAATAGATTTTGATTACCATCACATGTCTTCACATTTCCAATTTTGACAACAGAGTGCTTAGTGTCATCACCTGTTTGTACCTGATGTTTGCCCTTGGGCTCTTCCAAATCAGAAAGTAATGCCACATTGCCAGCTACATGGTTAGAACATCCTGAGTCAATGTAAAATAAATGATCATCATTTGTACCTATCTTGGAGGTCATGTTCATGATCAATAAGGAGTCATCCTGCTCCTCTGTGTAGTTGTTGTAATCTCTTCTATTTCTGAATCCACCTTGGTAGCTTCCATTGTGGTTGTTGTTGTAATTGTTGTTGTATTGGTTGTTATACCCATTGTAGCTTTGATGTTGGTTGAATCTACCTCTTCCTTGAGAGTATCCACCTCTTGAGTAGCCTCTTCCTCTCTTATTTTTGTAGTTCTTGTAGCATTCATCTGTGGTATGATTGGACAACCCACAGATGTTGCAAGGTGATGAGTTGTAGGGTCTCCCCCTACCTGACTTACCTCCTCTGCCTCTTCCTCTAGATGACCTACCTCTTCCTGCATAATTGGCTTGAGAGGTAGAGCCTTCTTCATCCTGTTTCTTCTTGCCTTTATCTTTAACTTTCTTATCAGTAAAGAGAGCAGAGGGGTTATTACCTTTTGATTGATCTCCAGCTTTGGTGAACTTTGCTTCATGTGTAAATAGTTGACCCATGAGTGTTGTGAGATCAGGGGTATGCATGTCCATGTAGAGGTCCATTGCAGTGGTGAAACTTTCCCACTTATCATCTGCCTTGAGTCCATTTGTCACTTGCCTGACTATTTGCTCCTCTTCAATTTCCTCTCCAATGCTTGCTAGTTGGTCTGCCACATCTTTGATCTTTGTCACATAATCTGAGACTGATTGCTTGGGCTGCTTCCTCAGTGTTGTGAACTCTATCCATAATTGGTTCTTTCTAGCCCTTGTGTTGGAAGAAAAGTAATTTGACAAGGTTTCCCAAGTCTCTTGGGAAGTCTTACAATTCCTTACATGAGGTAAAAGAAAGTCAGATATAGAGTTTAAGAGATAAGACCTTGCCAAAGCATCCTTTGCACACCATTGGTTAAGTCTTTCATGCTCATCCTTTGTAGGTAGTCCTCTAGTCTTGAATGAGGGCAACTCCTCATCTCCTGATATGTATCCAAATAGACTTCTCCCTTGTAGATAGGTCTTCATTCTCAATGACCAAGCTTGATAGTTGTTTCTGTCCAATTTGTCAATGAAAGAAGGGAAACCATCACCCATGATTACCTTGTTTTGCTCTGATACCACTGTTGAGAGTGATGGATGGATGCACTCTGGAAATCAGTTGGTGCTGCAAAACCTGCTTCACACCTGCCCTCTTTTCTCTTCAGAAATGCTTAGTACACTAGCTTAGCTTCCAAATGACATACAGAAACTATATATGTACTTTGGAAATGGTTTGGGTAATGATCAAACCAAAACAGATAAGTTGGTCCTTCAAAAATTAACCAAAACCTTCTATTCTTGTAATGATACCTGCTCAGACTTTTACTCAGTGTGTCCAGCACACTTAAAATTGGCACAATTCCTTTTGGGAGTATCAATATACCTTAGTAAGCTACCAATCACAAGTGGAATCACTTCAATTGATAAACTATG